>JAMKCH010001618.1:0-91202 GCA_023653785.1 Ophioderma brevispina
AAGGAGTTTTTGGATAAAAATGCCTACTCATCAACTAACTTGTTTGATTGGCTTTTTCAATTGTATGGGTTATTTTATAAGTCATTGTTTTTAAGGTTGCTTGATGTATTCAGAACCATTGCCCATTTTAAATTTTTCAATAAACGCTGTCTTTAGCCTTGTGCTCAGTAATGCATGGCTATGAAAACATAATTTGAGAAAGAGGCCTTTAAGAAAAACATTTAAATGAAAAATGTGATAGTCTTGTCAAAAAATTAATTGGAATGAAGTGAAAAATAATTCTTCAGAATTTAAACAAAACTACTCATAGAATGCAATTGTCCGTCACAAGAAGCGTACATGTCAAATCCCCCCTAAATAGTCAATAACTGATGATTCACACTAAAAGTGTTTTTGAAATATTATACTGTGTTGTTAGGGACCTCTGAAATTTTAAATCTTCAAGCATTCTTTGGTTGAAAACATTATTCAACATCATTAGTTGTCCGTTCACATTGTAATATGTCATTGTCACATCCCAACTTTACAAACATTGATATCAAATATCTATTTTATCCTGGCCAGCTGGCATTATGGTCCCTATTACCTATACCACGAGAGCTTTAAACCAATTGATTATTTCAGTGTAAAAGTAACTATTAGTAGTCAATTCCCATTTTGGTCACAAAAATACAGCTTGAATTGCTATATATGTGTCCTGAAATATCAAACAAAAATTATTCAAATGGTCTAGAGGAAGCCTGGGCATACTTTCTGGTGCCCAATGTCCATTGTCATTATATGGACACGTCAATTAAATTATTCAATTGTAATTTTGAATTCATTTTTCAACAAAATTACCCAAAATTAAACAAGTAACTTGAATTTTATTTGATAGGGGTGAACAATTTAAGCAGCAGGGATTTTTATGAAAACCTGTAGCCTTGCAAGAAGAAAACGAGTAGGTAGTAAACAACTTTAAAAATGACTTTGAAAAATTAAACCTCAAGAGTGTTGACAAACAGTGGCCGCCTAATTGGAAAACGGGCCACAATTTAATTCCAAATAATGCTAATCCCACTGTCATTCCCGCTCCAAAATATGTTTGTCACAGCTATCTTCCCTCTAACATTCTAAAACAGAATTGAAAATAAGATTGTAGGTTGGTAGCTATCACGTGAGGTATACCTTGATAAGTCACTATCACCAAAATGAGCAAGTTTTTGAGCAACTTTCAATGCCCCATTGGAATGTATGGTAAACATAGACCACGCCGCTTGGCACCCTTTGATGAGTTTAGCATGTAAGTTACGAATGGGGAATGACGAAATGTGTACATTGGAGCGTTGCGACTGTTTATGCCTTCCAGAGTGTGGGTTTTTTGTTAAGTTCTGATGACCAGCTACAAGCTGGGTTGTTTGTTGTTGTGAATAAGAATGCGTGGTTCCCGAGATAGGATTTGGAAAATTTCACGATTTTTTTTTCCACAATGAAAATATTTCCAAAAATCACAAGATGGGCTAGATTATATATTGATCAAAGAATTGATGGATTTTTTTTACAAAAGCAATTTGATCGCTAACAGCCACTCCAAAATGAGACTAATATGAGCAATGCATTAAAGTGCCACCAAGAAACAAGCTGGCCATGCCAACTTGAAATGGCAACCCTAATGCAGTATGTGGTGCTTACGTGGGTGGTGCTGCTGTGCTTTTTTGACAGTGTGTATGTAAGATCGAAAAATAGTTTTGTTATCTCAGTGAAATATGAAGTAGATAATACTTTCTTAGCGAGGTATGAGCTTCGATGTAGAATGAAGCATTTTTAAACACTTTCCATTATAAATCCGCCGAAATTTCACCTTGTTGATTAACCTTCTGCCTTTATAGCAGGTCCCTCAATTGTTTCTTAAGGATTATTAATTGCATTAGGCAACGATCATTATTTACACCAGGGAGAAATGGAAGGACTTCAATTTTTTTTTTGCAAAAATGTCAGCATTCTTGTTCCTCCTGGGTCATTCCAATGCCAAAACACCAAGCCTGACAAGGTGTGGAACCCACCCCTCTCAGATTTTGTTGAAATTCTTGCGTCAAAGGTACATTTTCTGGGGCTAACAGAGGAGGTCAAAAAGAAAATTCAAATTCGCATCCGTTTTGTAGTTATATATGGGGCTCTCAAAGTTTTTGACTCGGACTATAAATTGGTGATTCATATGAAAAACTTTATTAATTAATCTATTTATATATCATTAGTTGCCACTTGGTGCATCAATAACAAAGCAATAAGAATTTTCTTTGTATCCCGTAAGTAAAATAGGCCCTCACATAGTTTCCATGGTGCAAAATGGACTACAATGGACCACACACTAAGGTCGGCTAATTATTTGACGCGTACACCTGATATGAGTGCTAGCATTGAAACCATATTATCATACACTATAACAATCACTGTGATAGTTTTGTTTTGTATAAATAGGGGTTATTTGGACACCAAATTTGCTAAATTTTTCCTCAAAATGATTAAAATTAGTATTTAAAAAAAGAAAAAACCTAAAATTTTTAATTTTATGTAATCTGTAGGTACAATCATGAACTATGAATCAATATTCATATCCTGCATGATATGATAATGACCAATGTTAAAATAAATGTCAACTGTGTAGTCACAATTAGGAACATAAGCCTGAAAAAATCAAGTGTAATACCTTTTAATTCTCGTTTAAATTATGTACATATGTTGTGTTGAAAGCTGTATGACAGTACCACGGTGCCATGGCAAAATAAAGAAAATCAGACTTGACCCTTGACACTTTTTCTCCAAATGACTGTTATGTACGATTTGTACAAAAAATTTGAATAACTTTGCAACGATTTCAAAAATTTGAAGTGTTCTGATTTGCTGAAGAGTCTCTCTTCACATACAATACATTTTAAAAAAAAACCCACGGATGCAGACACTTATTTTCACCTGAACTGCCCAATTGAATTTTGTGCTTGTTTGTCATAAAGCTATGAAATTTCTCGTCCAAAGGTGGTCTATCAAGTTGTAGACCACCTTGTAAACCACTACAAGGTGTCTAACAAGATGTGACCACCTTGTAGGGGATGAATTCATTATTCTGCCACCACATCCTTCAACATGCAGTTTATTCCGTTGAGGCTGCGGAATTCTTAGGGTGGTGGCACAATACTATTGCTTTCCAAAATAAGTGTATACAACCAATCCAGAAGGGTAATTCTCAGCTTAATCCTTTCAAATGCCATATATGGGGATAGTTCTGCTGAGCATAACCTTTTTGTCTTTCTTCATCTTATTATAACATTTGGACTTATCTTATATCAGCTAACGTAATGGTTATGCCGCTGTACGTGGACTTGGTATCAACAATAAGCAATGCCAAAATTAAAGTCATCGCCATCGTCAAGATTGTTCAAATTCCTCAACAGGATCTTAGAATACTAAAGAACAAGAATCCACACATTGTCTTCATCCAAACGGCGAAAAAAAGTAACTAATTGGATGAATTTTAAACGCAGAATTATTTACTTACTCCCTAAAACTGTCCTGAGTGAGTGGTTGCCAGTTTCGGAGTTTGGCGGGTCCCAAGGTCCGACACACTTCGTTTTGTTTTGGTCCAACAAAACAACTTGTGGATTCTTGTTCGTAGTATTGTAAGATCCTGTTTGAGGTAAGTTTGAAAAATCTTGACGATGTCAGATACTTTAAATTTGGCATTTTGCTTATTGTTGATACCAAGTCCATGTACATGGCCTAACCTTTACGTTAGCGATATACGATAATGTCCAAATGTTACAAGATGAATGAAAGAAAAAAGGTATGCTCCAGCATAACTATATAATGGGATATCTTTTACTGGAAAAGCTTAAGGTATTAAGCCGGTTCAGAGAGAGGCAGAGTTCTAGTCCGAGGTGCTCTACAGACACTCCATATTGGGTGGGTCCGCCCGGGCTAACGACGTGGTCGAGCTACGCGAGCTTCATGCATGTATATTGCACAACATCTGACATCATTAATGAAACAAAAACAACGATGGCAAATGCAATGAATGAACAAGCCACAACATCATGATTCACTATACAAGTTGAACAAGGAGCAGTTTCCTCCACGTTCTTAATTCACTGTTTATGAATAAACATACATAAACCATAACAATATAGAAATATACATGGAGAGAGGTTATAACAAGCATAATTTCTTTTCTGTTCCCAGTGACATATCGAGTAAATCGCGCGTCCTTCCGGGAAATGCCGGACGTCATTATCTCACTGTGCGCTGCCATTTTGGATTTTAAAATAGTTTGGTACAGCTTTTCACCCGGAGCGCGATATTATTTGTCATAATTAAAATATATCAGATTCGATTCATAATACTAATCATAAGAATTGTTATTTAATCAGAAATAGCCCATACATGCAAATTTATTGATGTAACCTCAACGATTCTTATGATATCATTTCACCACACAAAATATAATCCACAAAAGTCGTGCCTCTTCTTTTTTATAATGGATCATTCCTCTAAACAAAATTTGGTCATCTCACACTGCACGGTCAAACAAAAATACCTGTAGAGGCAAATCAATGCATATCACCATGGCTGCTTTAGAAAGTGTGATGAATTTTTGTTCCTAATTTAGGCCGAGAGTGTGGGATTTTCGGAAGCTTCTTTGCGTATTTTACTGACCCCTTTAATTGGTGGGTATAGCCTATGATTTTGTGCCAGGTTTTAACTAAGGCCTATTCGTATAGCATTCTGTGCATCTCTGTGGATTGACTTCGGCAATACCCAAAAATGAAAATCATTCACCTGAATGACCATGGACAACTGCACTGCACGTCTGTCCCAACAATCCAGAATATCGACAATGCATGACAACTGAATGTGATTGATTTTTGTAAGAAAACTAGATGTTCTGTGCAGCTTGTCTTGAAGTGCTTGACTAACGTGGCACTAACTTATGATTATAAACGTCTACTGTTTCTACACAACATCTTCACGATCGTTCGTTAAAACTAAGACAGTATTTGGTTCTGTATCCCACCTCGAACAAAAGGAAAAGGCGAACGTAGCTAGCTCGAGTTTGCTTCTGGCTTTTTCCGCTACAATACCCCTACTATCTCCTATGGACGACTGCAACAGGCTTCCTTTTTTGAGGAGAGCATAGCTCTGGAGCTCCTCGAAGACTCCTTCTAAAACTGTCAGGAGTTGTTTTTTTTTGAGCTCCTTGCTTCTTTGTCATGTATGTTTTTAACGGCTTTGAAATTGAAAATCGAGCTCCTTATCATGCTCCTCTTTAAAAATAGGTGTGATTAACAGAGCTCCAACAATTTCTAGATTAAAGCCTGGTGGGCGGACGCTACGTGTTTCAACTAGCTAACCCGAAAGAGTCAAAATTTTGAAATTTTGCATGAGAAGCTTAAAAAAGAAAAATATTAAGTACAGTGTATTCCTAAAATAGGTTATTTTTTTCCAAAGTAAAATTGGCATAGAAAAGACGAAAATGGCAGTTTTCAAGGATATTAATCTCCATTCAATTACTTGTTGTATAATTAGTCCGTACGCACAGTTATGACTAAAATATCCGATTTTTGTCCTAATTTGGCTGCTTTTTTGGTTCTTGAATTTGAGGATAGTTAGGATGCCTATAGGCTATCTCCGTACAGCGTGCAAAAATCTGATTTTGATGATTTTTTGTTTATTTTCTGATTTTTGCAAATCATTGATATTGCCTTTACAGCCTGACTCAGAGATTTCCCCGATGATGGAGCCCCTCATTTTTCAAACAAATTGTTTGTTTGCATGGCATATACTTGTCCATACTAAGTCACTGTGTGAAATAACTAAGCGCAAATCGAGTCCTTCATATAGAAAATCACCGCTTTGTTATAAATTCGGATCCGAATTTTTTGTTATACAAACACGGTATCCTATGGCACGACCACTGTCATACTGTCACCAATGTTTTACAGCATGACAACGGAAAATCCGATTCATCTCCACTTTGGATTAAGTATTTTTAGATCACTATCTTTAGTTCTAGATGACGATTTTTATTACTACACAACATATTATATTTTCAAAAATCGTGAGTCAGCCTATAGATACACATTTTAGACAGCCAACATTCCAACCAACGAGATCCCATCCAGTGATGCTTAGATGCTACCTTCAACACATAGTAGTCGTAATACTGAGGAGAAGGAAGAGCGCCATCTCCATGTTTAAAAAACAGTTATAATAAGAATCTGAACACGATCTGTCGATAGAGATGGGCTTGGGGGTTCCAAACGGTAATTTGGGGAACTGCTACGTGTACTTACTATGGCAGTCTCTTGGTCTCAGTGACATTACAAAATCAGTTAAACCTGCTTGAAAAACAGTGCATTGCAAAGATTTCAATAACGGGCATTTAGATTTAAATATCGGGACCAGGCCTAGCCTTGAGTCAATCTGTGTGTGACCGTTTTTGATATGCGTAATCAAGAGCGCATCTACCGTTAAGTCTTTGATGAGGACTAGCACTACGGAAGAAGCGGAAGGGGTTTGATGTCGTTATGTTGCTGTTAGGTTGGCAGGCCCTACCCCCTGGCAGATATTACCCAGAGTGAAATTCAAGGGACCTCTAACCATGCCTTATGGACAAAGGATTGAACTTTTGACAGCGAGACAGTACATTTCCATGTAACTCCTATACAAAGCTATGTGAAAAGCAAGCACAACGTTCTCGAAATTCTTCTAGCAATGTTACCTGGTACATTATTTGTATTACCATAGTCAAAGTATACATTTATGGAAGGAAATTTGATGAGGAGGAAATCAAATATGCATTTTTGTTTTTGATGTACGGTGTATGGTTACAAATGTTTTGGCTGAAATTATTTCAGTTTGGTTGAAAAACTAACCAATGTTGGACACCATGGGTGATCTTGTAATTGAAGTTCATTGACAAAAGGTTACCCAAACAATATAATGAATTACATTTTTTACATCAGTTGATAGTTGTATGTTCTTAGTCCAAATAAAGTGCTTGTAATTTGGAAGTTCCAATTGACACATTTCATTCTTGAGAGTTATGAAGATTTGTGCATTTTGATATCATAGTTAATTGTTTACCCTGTATATCTTGAGGTCACCCTGCTTGCTACATTAAAAATGTATATGCAGTTAGCTTCCTTATGGCCTCAGCTTTTAAAATGTTTAACTTTTACTATAATACGATGATTACTTTTTGAGTTATTGTGTATGGGTCACTCAATGATTTTGAAAGAGAAGACGTGAATGTGGTTGAAACATGGCCAATTCCAGGGCTCTGGTGCTTCCCCCGTAACCCAGAAACAGGGCAAAGCGGAACACTCTTGCGAGTGAACATATGGAAGAAATTGTTGAAATGTTGGAAAAAAAAAAAACGTTTGTGTAATTTTAGGCTCAGCCCAAATAATTATTTAGGAAAAAAAATTGTGTGATTTGTAAATTTTAAAAAATTAAACCATTTTCTAATATTTCAATATTGGTATTTTTTAAAGAATTAGGGCGATATACACAGCACCCAGAAATTATAAATTTAATAACAGGTGTATATAGTCGTACAATCCTATATAGTGTATGTAAGTTGTGTAATTAGCTAAAGAGTAGTAAGTAAATCCAACAGTTAAATCCAGTTTGTCTACGATGAACGAGGGTGGCCGGAATTCAACCTCCACACTCGCGAAACCCATTATACTCCCTCCTTCCAATATCACCGATTTCATGCACCAACCCAAACCCAACCATCCTACTCTTTTCCTCCACTTGCTTCTTACAAGTCTTCTTTAGACGTCCCTCCTCCTCAAACCTCCCACCTCAACTCAAAGCCCTTCTTAAAATAAAACATGCCCATCCTTCTCGGCACATGCCCATACCAATGTACACTATTCGCCAAACAGTCCATTCTTCCATCTCAAATCTGCATCAGTCTCATCAGTCTTCATCTATCCATCAACTTCACACCACACATCGCTATCATCATGCTCTCATATCAGTGATATTTAAAAATAAAAAGCTGGAACTCTTGCACCCGTTGGCAACTGGATATTGGTTGCCATGAGTGATAAACTCCAGATGGGCGTTTTTACCCACAGCCCAAAAAAATATAACTAAAATTGGTCCTTTATTAATAATAACTTTGCTACTTGAATATGTGCAGAAATAGCGGGAGATAGTGTTTAAACAAAAGCACAGTAATTGTAGCACTTGTAATACAATCCAATGCTCTATAAGTTGGCTTTGTTTAATGACTGTAAATTGCCTCCTTTCAAAAATGTAAATATCAGTAAAACGTACCTAAATCACTTGTAGTTGTGATACTAAGTTCAAATAGTAACATAATTTCTGAATTACACTAAATCATTTTCATCAAAATCAAGGAAAAAGAGGTTTGTGCACTGAAAATATCAGAATACTTCACATTTATAAACAAGAAGCACTCCAATCGGCCATTGACTGAGGTGTTGAAAAGCTATTCATAAGGATGTGAAATGGATGGATGACAGTGCACCCATCACAGACCATCTCTCCATTGCAGTGGCCTAAACAATTTCCTTGGTTTATATATATTGTCCAGTAAAAATTGGTATTTGAGTAGAGCTACTCTGTCAAATGAAAGTAAACAGTAAAACGATGTCAACAAACATGCTGCTGTGCAATCCTATGTCTGTCTGTGGTCTGAGGAGAGTTTGTGTATGAGCAAAGCTAATGAGTACACCCTGGGGAGGGGGGGGGGGGGTTTTGTGAAATTAGGGACCCCTGGGTTCACTAGTGACCCTGATGAATTCATCAGACTTGTACGGAATAAACTGCATATAATTATGCAGAGTATAGTGATGGCCGATCCAGCCCCAGATCGGTACTGCCGATCTCCGCTCATTAAAAATTGTTGAATGTGGACCGATCAGATCCCGAAATTCTTCAGATTATAGTTGTAAATTAGAAATCGCCCCAAAATCGCAGTGAAATTCACCCACTAACCTATCAACCATGTACCCTATCACGAGTTGAAAAAATATTCATGTGACAGTCATGGATATTTTGACGTCAAATCAGTGCTCGATCTTCACTAACCGCAGCCACGTTGGTCTATTTTGTTAACGGAATAAACAACGTGTTTGTTTTCTTATGTTGAGTTAGCGTGCTAGCGTATCAAATCAATTATTTAACCCCCCACTGGAAGCTATTAGTTATCAAGCATGCACGTGGCACTCGTGTGGCGGAGAGGTCTCCTACTCAGCGCAGTTGTGTCTGCTCACTGATGTTGTTTACAGCTAAGTCGTGTGATTTTGTGATAAAGTTTATGTTGGAATTTAATTGTGGAGAAGCTCTGTTTTTACATTTAAATAATGTTGAAGGTTAACATTTATCAAATGAAGCAAAAACATGAATTTTAATGAAGAAAATAATGACGCCAGCATTTGTACATATATGATGAATTACGCTATGAGGAAAACCACACCATGGATTCTTCTTTTCAGCCATACAATGGTGCAATGAATTAACTTGTACGCAGGCTCCAATTTCCGTTTAGAGTGGAGGGAATTGCCATTGTATTTGGCGAGGATCTTCACCCACAGGAAAACCTCCTGTTTCAGAGTATTGCGTAAAATACGCCAAAAGTAATAGGAAAGTATTCTAAGGTACAACAACAGGATTCTGGCGGTAAAGATGGAAGCTGCAATTTATAATGACAATGTAGTACACATAGAGAAAAATATAACTGGTTAAGCTCAAAATTGTTGTATTTTTAGGTAAACTTGGGGCTTTTTATTGTTCCAAGTTTGGGAGATGGTGTGAGGTAGTCGGTAGTGATGATTTTCCTCCAGATCCCGATTTCAAAAGCCGATTCGACAAAATCGGGGCCAGAGTTCCGATATACCGCTGCAGATCGGCATCACTCGCAGCGTACAAGGCTGGGCTGATGAAATTTCATCAGGGTCACTGGTGAAATATGCAGTTGATTCCGTACAAGTCTGATTGAAGTATCAGGGTCATAGTGGGACCCAGGGCCGCTAAATTGTAACAACCCCCCTGGGGGCTATTGATGGCACCGTGTATTTTTAATATTTGAATTCATTATTTTTTCTACAGGTTTCCACTTCGGCCATATATACAAAGAACCTACCTCACAGCAATTCAGTAAACAACTAAAACAACTTTTATGTTCTAATTGTGGACTCTTTCACTGGTTTCTTCAAGTATGGTAGCATAGTTGGTTAGAGGACCCCCAAAGTTGATTCTTGTGGTAGACCACATCGACTACTGTCGTAGCAAAATAGAATACCTACCATGAGTACATGGCCATCATAGAGGTTAAATGCCAATCCACCGTTCTTACGGTTACCTCACACGCATTCCAAAATGTTTCTTTGTTTCAAAGGGAGGACCTATCACTAACATACTTTAATCCAAATTTTATTTGAGCTGACATATCATGTGATGCGAGCAGTAGCAGTAATTGTGTGTATAGTTATAGAGTACTGTGAAAAACTATTTTCTGGTTACCGTAAGCAAACCATATACTACGTGAATCAAAAAAAATTGTGCAAGGATGGCAGATGAACCTGACTTGATAAAATCACTGAATCATAGAGTTGTTGTTGTTTTAATTAAAACAAATTTTAAATATACTTCCAAATGTTAAAATGAAAAAATGAAAGAAAATCGTAAAAGTAAGCCAGATATGACCAACTTTGTAAGAACACCCCTTTTTCTCCCCAATTCAATTGGAGTTATACAGTAAGCAAGAAGATATACGGTAATGACGTATACGGGGCATAGCATAGGAACATGATTGAAAGTAATGCTGACCCATGCTATTGATCTACGAATAGCCATAATCTCCTTCATCATGTTTAGATCTTCAAATTGTAATTTAATTCACACAAAATATATCTGATGTGTAATGAAAAAGGGTTTCAGTTCAGCACACTACTGTAATCTAGGTATAAATACAAGCATATGCCAAAAAGTGAAAACTCTTGCAATCTCTAAAACAAATGGAAGATCTTGTTTAGTGCTCTGCAACAGGTGAATTTGTGTTTAGATTCGTCAGATATGTTGGCACATTGGTATAACTAAATTCAAGATTAATCCGTAGTTATGAAATAATCAAGAAAAAGAAAAAAACTGTAGCATTAAGTGGACATAGGCATGCATGATATTGTTACAGTCTCACAAACACAAGTTTTAATTTGTGTAAAATCCCATAGGAATGGATAAAAAGGGGTGTGCTTACAAAATTGGGCATAGCTGGCTTATTTTTTATCGATTTTTTTTGGTCCCCCCGCACAACTTTGTTGGGCAAAGGGGGACTATAGAAATGCCCTGACGCCCCTGTGTTGAGGTGTGTGAATGTGTGCGTGTATGTGTCCCAAGCAATATCTTTGGATCTAAGCACGTGTGGGTGTTTTGTCAATCTCGCAACATAGATGCATCTCAATAGGCGTGGCGGGATTGTTGTAAAGTGCCGGTAATGTGACATAGGTCCAATATGGTCAAAAATAGGGTCAACTTTGGTTCAAAATAGGAGATATTGTTATAACTCTTGTAAACACGATATTCTTTTGATACACTGCGCTCGCGATAGCTACCCTCCGCGACCTCACTTTTGCACAAATTGTCTCATTCGTGCCCGACCAGAAACCTCTATACCACATTAAAAATTGCGCTACCGCGAAAATAGTCCGACGATAGCGCGCACTATTTATCGGGCAACTCACCGCCCTATGCGCAGTGAGTCGTCTTAGCAAATTGGTTCTCCAAATGGGAGATTGCTTAGCTGATGACGCTACCGGAATAAATCCTTCCAATCTGCCGGCAAAAAGCTGCACTGACCAGAAAAGAAGAAACGTCTCCACAATTCGAACATAAGTATCCTAGCCAAACGTGCCTAGAGTTTTGTGTTATTCGGCGAGTTGGATGTAATTTCGATGTTTTATATCTCGCCGTATATCGAATTGTAATCATGTAAGAGACCGCCTATCCTAGCCCGAGATTTGTGCCGTTCCCCTCTTATAAATCCACTTCTATCCTTCGTCTTTATGACGAGGACGTTTTACTGAAGAACGGGTGATTTACAGCCTTCTCTTACCTGTTAAATTGATCAGGCTAGGGCAAGGAACAGGAAAAGTTGTAAACAATTTCTAGCGTATATACCGCATGTTGAGTCTTGTATGGTAAAGCGTAGGCTTATAAAAAACGGTTTGGTTTTTATGATATGCCTGTTTGGCCAAAATATGATATTAGATGTTTAGGTATGGTTAAAAAAGATCCTGATCGGGGATCTTTTCAGGCTGTGATATATTTCCATGTTTTTACTTTCAGGTATGGTGCGCCTTTGGTTCCATAAATCATTTTTGGGGTTTTGACTGGTGCCCCCGGGACGCTCCCCCACCCGGGGGCCTATCCTAGGGGTGTGGGGGGGTGTTATGGGGTCCCGTAGACGGGATTGTGGGGGGGGGCAGGTTGAGTCAGATGGGGGGGGTCACCCAAAGGGACCATGCCACTTAGTTTGGAGGTTTTTCGAGAGTCTCCCATCGACTAGGGAGGTGTTGGGACGGATCTAAAATTGTTTTGGACCCCCTCCTCAAACCAGGAGGAAGTGGGCCAAAATTAGGTGTTCCTTCAGGTCCTGGGTTTTTTTCTGGGCCGGGCGGGGGGGCCAGGTTCTCCCTTTGAGTTCGGGAAGTGGGGACCTTTTACCATCTATTCCCGGCCCCCCCTCCCCCTGTTTGATCGGGTCCCGCGGGGGAGGGGGGGTCGAAGGGGTCGCTGGATTCCTATAAATCGAGGCGGAAGGTCGGGCTTTACCGCCCCATACCATGCCATGAGGGTTCACGTCGCGAGTCACCCCCGACCACCCCTCTCCGTCGACTCATCCGTCCCGGGGGGATGATGGGTAGTTGGATGCGATAACTTGAGGCGGGGAAGGAAGGTCGGTGGTTTTACCGCCCCATACCATCCCATGATCGAGTGTTTACATAGGAAGTCCGCCCCATCCCCCATCCATAATCACAAAAAGAGCTGGTGGGAATTGGGTACGAGGTCGGGAAACGGTCGAGGGTCTCTCTCCCGTCGGGTTACAGGGAGGAGGGGGCACCCTTCCATAGTTCGGGGAACTCTAAGGGCAAGCCCCAAGGGATTCCCGGTCGGATGGATGAGCTTCTTTCGGGGGTCGGGTCTTGGCTCCCAGTTTATGTTGGGGGGTACCCCTGCTCCTCTACTCCCGGGGGTACAATTCTGTTAATTTCTTTAATTCTATTTTACGATAGGACCACTCAAGCGAACCAATTACGGACTCCAACCAAGTATGTTGCACCATAGATGAAAAGTGACCGACGAGCAGTTGCAAGCCTTGAGGTACGTAAGAAAACGCCCTCAAGGCAAAAGGCCCCAAGTCCGTGAGAACATGGCGCAGGGAGGCCTTCGATAGGGACAAGGGACACCCGTCCCACCACGTTTGTTCTCCGACGAAGCACTCCCGCTCCGGGTATCAGGGAGTCCTTTCCCTCCGCGCGCCCCCCATGGGGGAAAGCAGCAGTAGGAGGAAAGGGGAAAGAGGGCCCAAGGGCTCCCCTCGACCACCATGACGTCCGCAGTTCATGTCTGATCTCCCGCTCCTTCCTGAAGAGGTCTCTAAAGAGAATCCCCGGGTGCGCGGTCCTCAAGAAGGACACCCCCGGGCCGACCACAAGCATAAGCTGGGAGGTCGAAAGGACAAGAAAGGAGATCCAGTCACTGACGCGGGGTCAGGGCAGTACAAGATGGCCGACCCAAAAAGGGCGCCCGACGGCGATGCTGGTCGAGGCGCTCCGGACCAGGGTGATCCCTGGGAAAAGTTCATCGAGGGGCAGGCCCCAAGGCCAGCCCCAGGTCGAGCTCAAGGTCCAGGGCAGGCGCCCAGGTCGGTTCAGGGAACTCAGGTCGGGACCTCGACGACTTTTTTTTTGGTTCATTCTGGACCAAGCTACCCACGCGGGCGGAACTCTCGAGCCAGCCCCAGGTTGAGCTCACGGTCGGGGATGCCCAGTCGTGGTCGGGACCCCGGTCGGAGGCCCGACCGGGTCGCTTTCCTAGACCAGCCTCACTGAGGACAGGCATTCTAGGCCAGTCCAGGTAGAGCTCCACGGTCGGGGGGGACCAGGTCATGGGCGAGACCCAAGGTCGGGAGCCCGACCAGGTCGCTCCTAGACCAGCTCCCTTGAGGACAGGCTTCTCGGGGCCAGTCCCAGGTCGAGCTGACGGTGGGGGAGGACCCAGGTCAGGGTCGAGACCCAGGTCGGAGGCCGAGACCCGACGCCAGGCGCTCCCTAGACCAGCTCCCCTGATGACAGGCATTCTATGCCAGTCCAGGTCGAAGATCTCGGTCGGGAGGACCAGGTCATGGGCGAGCCAGGTCGGAGACCACGACCAGGTCGCTCCTAGACCCAGCTCCCTTGAGGACAGGCATTAGAGGGCCCACCAGTACAAGGTCGAGCTAACGGTCGGGGAGGACCAGCAGGTCATGGTCGAGAACAGGTCGGGGACCCGACCGGACCGCTCCATAGACCAAGCACCCTTGAGGGCAGGCATTCAAATCCAGTCCCAGGTCGAGCGCCTGGTCGGAAGTGGAGCTCAAAGGCCGGACATCCACTGCTTGTGGGAAGACCCCCCAACCCGTCACCCAAATGGGTAACGTTATTCTTAATCTATTGCGCCAGCTGGCAGAAAACTCTGTCATGGGTCAGCTCTACCTCTCCTTGAGGGATTGGAGCCGACCGGAGGGCCCTTGCCGCCAAAAAGCAAGCTCCCCCCGAACGGGCTGAGCTCGCGGCTAATAAAAAAAGAGCACCTCCCACAGGGTCATGCGGACGCTATTAGCATTTTGGAAGCTTAGCGATAGCGAGCTCTTTTCGGGATGAAGGTCGGCGTCCACTCCACTCGAAAAGGGGAGAGGATGGAGCTGATTCCGACGGAGCAGACCCTTCCCGCTCCTCCGTCAAGGATGGTGGTCGACGTGCCCACCCTTACAAACGACCAGCAACAGGAAGGTCGGAAGTGAGGGTGGACCCGACACCTCGGGTCGTAGCTCCCGCCCGGAGGATTCCAGGGCGGGACCAGGCGTCGACATGGTCGGCGACAGACCAGTCCCGACCATACAACATAGGAGATCCTAGCGTGCCACCTTCCAGGTCTAGTTGGACCATAAGGGTCCTCCATCCGACCGTACGGTCGACGGAGATCAATCCCAACCCCGTCGGCCCCTCACAAGGGCCTAGACGAGAGAAGGGTTGGGGGTCCGAGCTTTACGCCGTCCCCCTCTCGCTTAAATGGCAAGGTTCCTCACGGCGAAACCCGGTACCTGCCCTCCTCATTCTTCCCACAAAGTGGTGAGGAAGGAAACAGGCAATAGGGACCAAGCCGCAGAGTTTCACGCTTGCAGGCTACTCCGAACTGCATGGCCTCACGCCCTCCGCCGGGGACCGCCCCAGGGGTCGCCGGTCCCGTGGACGGAAATCCTCCTACAGGGAGTGTCAACCCACCGGCACTACAGCCCGGGAGGAGCCGAGGACGGAGGAACATTTCGCATGGGATTACGAGACCCATTGCAGAGCTGGGCGCGACCCATATAGGGTCCGCCATCGTCCTACGAGCCGGTGGGAAGGTCCAGTGCGTGGACCGGATGATAACCCCTAGGAGTCGGACCATTTTCGCGGCGGGTACTACCGGAGTCGTGCTGCGGTTGGAGTAAGTCTCCCCCGCAGTGGGTCAGATCTCGCGGTTGACAGCCCGTCGCCCAAGCCTCCAAGCCTCAATGCCTTTTATACCTCTGTCAAGGGATCTTAAGACCACATTGACTCGTACACTCCGAGGGGAAGGTGGACAGGATCCCCTGTTAGGGACCGCCTTCCGGAGAGGGAAGAGGCACTCCCCTACACGGTACACCGCGGGGCTAGAGGACCTGCCTTCCGGCAGATGTATCGGGGACGGTACTCGAGATGCGTCCCCGTCAGACCTCTCCCCCCCCCCAGGGGGGGGTGTGGGCGCTGGGGATAAACCTCGAGGCCCCCCCCCATTCAGTGGTTAAACCATGGAATACGGAGCGGGATGGCGAGCTGCGTGCAGGCGTTTGACTCCAATGGCTAGGATGGCTAGCGGATTCAACGCCCAGCAGTTGGTTTGCGCCCACCTGCACGGACCTGACGGAGCCGGACAGGCGCTTTCCAAAGCCGCCATTGATAGGACGATCAACGTGGTTCTCGGACCTTAACTTGGTCGCCGAGCATTCCGCCCGCATAGCGGACCAGGTCGGTGGGGTGAGTGAGATCTAGAGACAGTTGGTCGCCAAGCCTTGAAATTCACGGACTCCCGTGGATTGCTCGAGGCGCCCCTGGGGAAAGCCCTTTTCGGAGGTCAACGACCTTCCCTCCAGACTAAGGAGCTGGAGCGAGAAGAAGGCCGTTTCGGCGACAAAAGCCGGGACCTCAGGCGGGAGCAGGGCAAACAAGGAAAGAGGGAAAACCGACAAAAACCCTTTTCGGGGGGGAGCCGAGGCCCAAAGCCTCCGGACCCTCAATGGGACGCTCAGCCAGCCGCTACACCCTACCAGGGCTACCAAGCCCTTAAGAACCAGGGAGGTAGCCCCGGCGGTTTTTGGTTAAGCACGGCGGGTAACCCAGCCGTAAGAGACAGAGATCTAAAGGTAAATTGCAAAGGTCTGACGCCAGCCCCAAAGGCCGAGGGAAGTCAAGGCGACCGCGCAGGTCGTTGGATGACTACCAGTAACAGCAATTCTCGCCCCATATAGGAGGCGGGTTGCCTAATGGAATTCGCGGGAGCGTGGAAGGCAGTGACCTCGGACCCTCGGGTCCAGATGTGGTAACCCACGGGTTCACCGCCGAGTTCACAGCCTGCCCTCACCCCATTCAGAGGGTTGAGGTTCGCCCCCCTCTTCCAAGGGAAACTGCCTAGCGGACGCCTCCTGCAAGAGATAGCTGGCCTGCTGGCCAAAATGGTGACGTGAGATGCCCACGCATCCATCAAAGAGGGATCTACTCTCCACTTCTAATAACCAAGGGATGGTGGGGGCCCACGTTTGGTTTGGAGACGCATATCCTCAGTCCCCGTGCAGAAATCATCACCGAAATGGCTCTGTTTTTGCCTTAGGAGGGGCGTGGCTTACCAGTTCGGGTCCTACCCTTCGGCCTGACGACGCGCAACGGAACTTCACAAGGGTCGATGAATGTGTAGCGGAGTTCCTCAGGCGAAGGGGCAGGACATCTTCGTCTACCTAGACTACTGGTACTGGTGGGGCACACCCTAGCAGAGGCTTCAAGCCTTTATGAGGAGGGCTAGACCTGATTAAGTCTGTCGGTAAGGTAAAGGTGAGCCCTCGGCTGAAAGAGTAGCCTCGGTCATGGCGTGTGCCTGAGCAACCCTGGAGAGCAGGTCGGTCCCAGACAGGTTCGGCTTCTGGGACGCACCTGGCCAGGACTCAGCGGGATGGTCCCCGTACTGCAATTACGAATGAGGGGAATCCAGATCAACGGATCAGGTACGTCCGATCCTGGTACCACCATGTCATCCTAGAGTCCAGTGCCCTGAAGCGGCCCCCGACCTCAGTTGGTGGAGGATCCACACAACTTGGAGGGGGGGAGCCCCCATTCGGGAATTAAACCTTCCGGGACGCTGTCAACAGACGCGTCATAGTCGGGGAGTGGGAGACCCACCCTAGGGGTCCTACGTAAGTGTCGTGCCGTTGGTCGCCCATGCGGGCTCGCCATCATATCAATGTGCTCGAGCTGCGGGCAATCTTGCCAGACACTGTAGCACTGTGTCGCCCGGACCAGGGAAAGGGCCAGCGCCATCGAAGGTGAGGGGGCGTCAGTGGAATGGCGCCCCCTGCCGCCGGCAGTCTGAAGGTCATCAAGTTGTCAGAGGCTATAGCGTCCCACGTCGACCTACTCGCCTCCGCCGGGAATCACCAGCTTCTGGCGTACTACTCAGGGAGTTAAGAGATCCCAGAGCCGTGGGGTAGGGATGCAATGGTGGTGGATTGGGTCGGGGATCATTGCCTACGCATTTCCCCCCATTGCGAGGATTGACGGGCCTCGAGAAGGTAGCTCGGTCCGACAATGCCTGGTTCTGTTGGTGGCCCCCATGTGGACGGACTCAGCTTTGGGGGTCCACTGGCTTCTGGCTGCTTAGTGGGGACCCCATCTGCTCCCTCAGCGCGGGGACTGATTAGCGGTCCTCCAGCCGACACGACCGTCCCAGAGTACCATCGCGCTAAACCTGAGTGTCTGGCACATTCCCGCCAACAATTACACGTCAGGCGGGAGGTTTCTGAACAGGCTGCCGCGCTGCTGCTCAGGCAAGGCGGCAGTCAACTATAGAATCTTGCCGAGTCTAGACTCCGCCGGTTCTATTAGATGGTGAGCCAATCGAGAGACGATCCGCTGGCTGCGTCTGTAGGGCAGATCGGGATTTCCTAACGGAAATTTCCCACGAGGGTTTGGGCGCCCCAAAACAGTCGGGTGCTACCGCACCGCGTTGGCGGCGCTCCATCGGGGCTCAGAGACGGCATAGTGTCTCGAACAGCCCGATCCTCAGGAATCTGCTAAAGGGCCATGTGCGGTTCGTCCCCCGGTTGTTCACTCGTACGGAGGGGATCTGCGCTAGTGCTCCAGTTCTTAGCGTCCGAGGAGGAATTCGAAAGCCACTGGAGGGGGGCCAGTCTCCTGGATTTATCTAGGAAGATGGTCCCTTCTCGTGGCAGCGTTCCGGGCGACGGCGGTTCCGAGAGACCAGGCCTTGTACATTTGACTGAGGCTCATTGCGGTGGTCGAAGGACGGCGTTGTGTCCATTCCTCCAACGAGAGGGTTTTTTTCTCGCTAAGGAATCAGACACTGTCTTCACACCACGCCCGGTGTTTTCTCCCGGACCTGGCCTTGGCTGCAGGACCGGTCGGGAAAACCCTGGTGCCCGGTTAGGGCTCGTCTAAAATGGTACCTTAAGCTACCGAAGGGCTCCGCGAAGACAAAACAGCTGTCAGTCTCCTCGGCCCCTCCATAGCGTCCGGCAGCGAAGGACAAGAGTTAGCCGCTGGGTTACCTCGACAATCCGAAGCGCCACAAACGAAAAACATCACGATCGGTTGGTCGGCTTTGGGCTAGGTCCCATGAGGTACGTGCTCACGCCTCCTCCTGGGGCATTTTACAAAGTCCTAAATCCAGGATATCTGGATACTATAGTTGGAGTCCGCAACCACGTGTTCAGAGAGTTATCTCGAGACGTTCTGGTGCGTAGAGGGGATGTTGCTACGGCAGCATGTGTGCCAGTAGAGGTGAGCGCAATCAAGAGCTCTGGGTGAGTCTCTCGGTGCGAAACGGGGGGGACATGCTACCGCTGGTAACTACCTCCCCGTACCTTCTTCCACCGCCGGAGACCACCAGTGGGATACTGTGCAAAGTAAGTCGAGGAGGGTTAGCTATCGATTGAGCGCAGGTATTCCCTCTCAGAAGCGAGAGGGGATACACTAACGATCGATACCTACCCTCCGCGACCGTACGACCCTCCCACAAGTTTTTTCCACCACAAGAAGGTCTCGGGAAGGTTGTGTTGTTACACACTTGGAGAAGAAAGAAACCAAATTTGGGATAAGGACGACTCACGCGCGCATGGGCGGTGAGTCGCCCGAAAAATAGTGCGCGCCATCGGCGGATATTTCGCGGTTAGCGAAATTTGTAATGTGGTATAGAGGTTTCTGGTCGGGCACCAAATGAGGGAAATTTGTGCCAAAAGTAAGGTAGCGGAGGGTTAGGTTATCGATCGTCGCTAGTGTATCCCCTCTCACTTCTGAGAGGGAAATCTAAGCAAGTATGGGTGTCTCTTCGCACATAGAATGCACCAAGTGAAGGGGATGAGTCCGGAAGGCGGGTCATTGTGGCATGGGTCAAGGTCAATAGAGTTCAAATTGCGTCAAAAATAAAGAGATATAAGGCCTTGTAAACACGATATATTTTGTCTAAAGCAAGTATGGGTGCCTCTTCGCACCTTAGATGTCACCCAAGTAGACGGTAGATGAGTTTGGAGGTGGGCATGTGGCATGGGTCAAGGTCAAATGCAGTCAACAAAATGGGTATTTTTAAATTGCTATAAGCCTTGGCAATTGTGTGGCAGGATGAAACTTGGTTGGGGTGGTCCACATTCAGTGCAGAACAAATTGAGGTATTCAAGGTGCATGTGGGGTCAATCAAGGTTCAAAGGATAATATTGCTAGAACCTTGTCAATGTGGTAGGATGAGGAAAGTGGTGGTGTGGTCAACATCAGTGCCGAAAAATTTGAAGGTTCATTCCAAGGTGCTCATGGGGGGTCATCAAGGTCAAATGCGAATGTAAAATTGCTGTATAGCCTATTGTCATTGTGTGGTAGGATATGAAACTTGGTGGGTGTGGTCAAAATTCAGTGCAGAAAAAATTTGCCAAGGGCATTTCAAGGTAATGTCGAGGGTCATTCAAGGTCAAAGGGATAATATTGCTATAACCCCTTGTCAAATGTGGTAGGATGATGAAACTTGGTGGTGTGGGCAACATTTCGTGCCGAAAATTTGAAGGTCGTTTAAAGGTCAGTCGGGTCATTCGAGGTCAAACACTAGTAGGTGTTTTTAGTGATGAATTGGTGGGTGGGTCGCTTTCAGTGCCACAAATTTGAAGGGGTGGTCATTCAAGGTCAGCGGGGTCCTCATCCAAGGTCCATCACTAAGTAGTGGTTTAGGAGATGAAACTTGGGGTGTGGTAACATACAGTGCCAAAAAATTTTGATGGTCATTTCAAGGTCAGCGGGGTTCATCCAAGGTCAAATCCATGCACAAGGTAGACTGTCAGAAAACGATGGGTGTAGTACGCAGTAATGCCGAAAAGTTTGAGGTAATTTAAAGGTCGTGGGGTTATTCAAGGTCAACTAACTCAACATATGGTAGGTCATGAAACTTTGTGGATATGTCATGAAACTTTGTGGCTGTGGTCAAATTCTAAACTTGAAAACTGTGAAAGGTTCAGTCAAGGCAAATTTGGGTCATCTAAGGTCAATAACTACAAATAGTTTTATGGTCAATGTTGTGTACACATTTGATACCGTCAAAGTGCAACTGCATGGCAAGCAGCTCAGTGGTTTGAGAACCACTTATTCCATCACAAGTCTCCCTGTAATCTTAAAAAAGGTAGTTCCCTCCATTTACTAGCGCGATGGGCGGGGGGACCTTGTGATTCGAGAAGAACAGCCTTGTTCATTTTTCAACATTTGAAAGTATGTGTTCTATAAAAACAACAACAAATCTATATAGTGATTTGCATAAGGTTCAAGATCATCTTTAATCATTGCACAATTTTTTTTATTCACGTAGTATTGTAGCTTGTACTGTTGCTGATCAGAAAGGTCAAATATTTAGCAGATGAGAAGAGAACAATACAAGGTTTCCATGGTACAAATCTTGGTTTTGATGGCAGGAGGGTGTTTCTGCTGGGTTGAATGTGAAGGTGTGGGTAGAGGCCCTACTTTGTGCAGTAACCAAGATACCAACAACATCCACACTGGTTTACCACTACCATCCGGTTGATTTGTAATTTGCATTAGCTACAGAATATGGCCACGGTTGGTGATTTTTTTTATTTAAAAAAAAATCATGATAGATAATCAAATAAATCTGATTGTTTTTCAATCTTAAATCACGATTTACCAATCGCATTAATTCAACTGATTTAAAGTGCGCCAACCTGACTAGGGCGATTCCAAGATAAGTGGTCCTGGCATCCAAAAATTGAAATTAATTTCCATTCCAGTTAATTTTTCTGATTACTTTGTTTACTGTCAATGCAGTTCATAATTATGGTACAAGGGTCACTGGATATGTGACCCGACCTCATCTTTTCGAACGGATCTTGGCCAGAAAAACTATCAAATACAAGGGGCCTATTTTGTGGAATGTTATTGATGGCAATTGCTTCCATTCGTACTCTTTAGGTGTATCCATCAACCCTTCATCAAACTATAACATAATTTACTTCAAAGCTATAGTAGATTGATGGAATTTTTGTTTTCTGTATTTTTAGGTTCTCTTTATTCTATGTGTACATCAGAGGCCCATCTCCAGGCCCAGGTGGTTTCACACACATCCAGTTTACCTAGTGTTTTTATATGCTATTTTGTGTGGTTTTATTGTGTCATATTGCAATACAGATCACATTTTTGTCGCTATATTTTTTTTTTATGGATCGGTTCTAGACTGTGTTCTGGATATGGTTCTTCCTAAATGTTATTTGTTTCCAAATGAGTTTGCCCAACATACACATTTTGTTCACCTGTGTTATTCCTTGTACGTTTTGTCTTGTCGCACTTAGTTTCCTGTTCCCGTTTATGTGTTTTCGTTAATTTGTCTCGCACTTTAGTATCATTTCCTTTATGGGTAGCCAAATTTTTTCGAGCATTGCTTCTGTTTGGTCAACCTTCCATACTAAATCTGTTGTTATATTTTATTGGTTCAATACGATTTATGGTAAAATAAATGAAATGAAATCATGATTTTTTTTTCTCAATTTAAATCATGATTTAAATTCACGGATTTATATCGCGCCAACCCTGGAAGCCCTAGGTCCTCCTAAAGGTTCATGCCTATTTATCTGTATGTGCATGCAGTGGCACTGCATCTGCAATACAATAGGTTTAAAACTGCGTCTGTATACAAAACACTGCATCATAGTACTGCAATTTAGAGATGCAGTGAGGTTGACTGCAGTCTCTATACAAAACATGATCATGATACTACAATTTAGAGATGCAGTGAGTTGACTGCAGTCTCTATCCAAAACACTGACATTAATGGTACTGCAATTAGGATTGCAGTGAGTGTTCAACTGCAGTATTTATCCAAAACACTGCATCATGATACTTGCAATTTAGAGATGCAGTGAGGTAAATGCAGTCTTATCCAAAACAATGCCATCATGGTACTGCAATTTAGAGTTAAATTCATTTTGAACTGGGGGATTTGCAGTGAAGTTGCAGCAGAAAGTGGTGATATATCAATCAATGCAGTGCACAGCTAGCCGGACCATGGTCCAAAATAATTAAGGCACATGATGCCATTTGCCTTGGTTGCCCCTACCATTTGATTTGGTGCCCTAAAAAAATCCTTCTTATTCCATGTAATATGCCTTGGTACCCTTTTAAAATTGGGCAAAATTGCCTTGCCTGCCCTAATTCTTGTTTGGAGCCTGGAAGACTGGTACAGTGCAGGAGGGTTGAATGACCTGTGTCTATCAATCAAACAGGTGATGGATGTCTCCTCTATAATACCTTCCCTAACAACTTACTCAGTGTGCTCTGTAGTCTGTGTTGCCAATACTGTAGTTGGGAAAGAAGGCAGATATGTTAGAACATACTGAAGAAGACATGCAGTTGCTTTGTATCAACTTGACTAATATACTGTCATCTGGATAGCATGAGGAGCCTTGTTAGCATGTTTTGTTGATAATTTTTTAATGTATTCATGCTCCCATAATAAAGATCAATTTTGAGGGGTGTTTCATAAGGTGACACCCTTCTTTCTGACAACCTTATGAAATTCGGGAAACCTTAACAGAATAAACCACCGTGTGGTTTATTCGTGGAGGTTGCCGAATTCATAAGGTGTCAGAAAGAAGGGTGTCACCGTATGGAAACACCCACTTGTGAGAGCGTTTGTGGTCTATGAAAAGTGCGGGACTCATGATCTTAGACCGTTAAATTCATGAGTTAGAGCCCCACTGTGGTAAACGTGTTGTGTCCTGGGCAAGACAACTTTATCTCGACTTGCCTCTCAACCCGGGAGTGAAAGGAGAGTGTTATGGGGCATATTACAATTAAGTGCTACTAGGCAGTGACGCGAATGGCCAGTAGCACACCTAAATGATGATTGTGACAATTAATAATGGCCTTGCGCATTGGGACAACATTGCTGTGTATGCGCTTTATAAGATGGAAACCATTATTATTATATTCAAATTTGTTTTACGGGAGTGGTTACTTGTATTTTTTTCCATCTAAAGGAAAAAATTTGTAAACATTACGACTTATTTATATATTCTACACTAACCATATTTATTCTTCTTTGTTTTCCAGGCCTTGATATTAAAACATTCAATCATGACAGTACTACTAAATTACTTACTGCTGCATTGTCGGGGGAACACAAATCAGCGTGGCTTTCTCGTTTGGATTAAATTGGTAAGATTTTAAGTTATTCTCTGCTTAGATACATACAGGAAACACAAAAATAGGTTAATTGCTTTTGAATGATAAGCCTGTGTTTATCTAATAACGTAACATTTTGGCCCAAACCCAAATTTTGGGGTTTTTTTTTGGGGGGGGCCAACAGATGTTTTATTCAGTTTAATTTATTTTTGAATGAAAAGCCGAAATTGTCTACAGGTCAAAATTTAGTTACCTTTATGGAAATGGGTATTGGCGATTAAATGGGAGAAGACCCTTCAGTTTGGGGCAGATGAGGAATTCCAATAAAAAACTTATTTGTAATCTTTTGTAGTTTCACGGGGACCAAAACCGGATTTAAAACTTGTTTTATACTACTACTTACTCAGTGCTGTGCAAGACCTTGCAAATTTAGGCAGCAGAATTCTGTTGTTTCTAAAAAAACTCCGTAGCAGTGTGTTTATGAAGACTACCTAACAGCTCGCAAAACCATTGCAAGGTCATTTTAAGGTAAAACAGATCTAGTAAACATCAGGTCAAAATATAACTATAGGATTTGTGTCGCTAATCTGTAGAGGATACATGCATGACAAAAGCATACACAAATGATTGTGTTAGTTTGCAAGTGTGGGGCTCCTTTATTGAGCCCACTCGAGGGATGTTAAATTAAGGGTTATCCTAATACACAGTATGCATCAAATGGAGCATTGCACTTACGACTTCTTATCACTCCCACAGCAATTTGCTTTATCTTTACAGGGTTATGAGCTACTGCCTATGCATTATATCATCAGATGAGTATGATATGACTTGGACTACACCCCAGTGTATCATGAATTGAGAATGATTGGATTAGCATTGATCTCTATGATGGTCACTAAACATGGGTAGGATTTTTATATTTCTCTTGGTTACTCAGCAATCAATGTGGTTATACCACAGGGATCACTTTGGGTCCTATACAATGGTGTTCTAGAATTGCCATTTTGACGCTTTGTCTGTCGACCATGCGGAAATTTAAATGGGCATCCCCATCCGTTTACTGAAGATAATTTTTTAAATCTTAAACAGTCACCACCAATATTAAACAGGTTGTTTTTTTAAATATTGTACAATGATTTACTCAACATTATACGCGGTAAATTACCAAGCATTCATGGCTTACTGACAAGTAATATTAATGTCTGGAACAATTTTCAGTTAGAGCCAATTTCCATGACAGAAATTAGTTTATTTTTTGCTGCCCCAGAGCCTGCTCAGAGCCAAGACTAAGGTTCGTATGTGGTGTACTCCAATTGGGTGAGAGGTCGTTTGGGCCAAATAAAGGTGCATCATGAAAATCGATCCCATGTGTTTTTGCTACAAATCAAATGCCTCACGATCACCAAAACTTGTCATATAAGCCCTGCCCAAGCCCTATATGAGATATTTACAGATTGGGGTCAAGGTTATGTGGGGGTGAAATTGAAAAGGGGCATTCTGTATTTCCTACATTCTAAAGTTGATACACATGCGCATTTAAAACAGATTCTCAATCACAATTGAGGGCAAGACAATGGTTCAGAACTGCCTTGTTTAGGAAAGGATGCTTAGAGCATCAGTTTGCTTCAAAATTCAAATCCTATTTTTTTTCATTGTATTCAGAAGCAGCTCAGCGATGACCAGAAGACATCCATGCATTGCTAAACCACCCATCAATTCTGAGATCATGCGATTTCACATACTTTATGGGGGTTATTTTGCTGGACCTCAAGTAGTTAATTGCAATTTCAGTTCTTTTATTTCTAGGACATTGGTTGAATGGACCCATGTACATCATGTATTGATTCAGGTACACGGAAGTGAGGGGGCGTAATCCAAGATTAAGAGCAGACCTGTCTAGACCAAGACCATACCTGCCTAGACAAGCAAGACCAGACTTTCTAGGCAAGACAATTATGGGGCCATCTCCGTTTTAAAGGTCAAGTTTTTTGTATCCAAATGACGAAATATCAACATTAAGGAACTTCCTAAATTCATGAAAATCGAACTTTAATATTCTCAGAACCGGAACAAGCATGGGTGATCTTAAAAATATATACGATTTGTTTAAGGGTATATTGGCCTAACGGTAACACTTAAGTAACGTCTCTGTCGTAACGTATCTGTCGGGCATTTTCTTAGTCGTGCGTTTCTTGATTAAAGTACGTGCTTCACAGATTTAGTCTCTATCCGTTATCCAGGTATTACCTTCATACTAAAGAATGGTGTGGTATTCGAATTTGTATCACGCTTTGCAAAGAGCGTAGCAGGAGTGCAGTAACGATTGTCGCGGGTGTATGAACGTAACAGGGAGGGATTTCTTTCATTACTAGGGGTGGAAATTGTTACGTTGAAACCAGATTTATTGGAAAAACATGTATAATAGAACATTGACATCTTCTCGATTTATCCATTAATTGGAACATAGGTATTCAGTTATTTTTAGCAATTTGTATCCATTCGAATTATTGTAACGTATCTGTCTGCAATAATTGGCGACATGCTCTCAAGAGACTCTTGCGAACCTTTTATAATCCAATATTAATCACGTTTTTAAACTTTAACAATTAGTGCATAATAGAGGCTGATAGAAATGCAATGCAATCTGTGACATGCATCTTGTGGGTAACGAGCAGGGACACATTTTAAAGAACGGATTTGGGCTGGCGGACATGGAACGAAAAGCAAGAATATGCCATCTTAGTCCTTATTGCTTGATCTTTCGCATCCGGTACAACACATTTCTGAGTACGGATCATTTTGAAAAACATAACTCCTAAGGATTAATTATAGTTCATTCGCATCATTCTTAAAGGCCAACAACAAGCTTTAAACTGTGCGTGACTGTGAGCGACATTAAAATTGTGGCCGACTTTGTGAACACTTATCGGATGAGAAGGGGGGGGGGGGGGGACCTATGAAAAACTGACCAGAATCAAGACCAGGCGATGTGTGTGCAAATTCTGGACTGGACATAGATATTTTTTAGGAAAGAAGTGAAAACTGACTGTCACTAAGGTATTAGATGATGGACCACCAGCCTTCACCAAGAGGAGTGAGCTTTTTACTGCCTTTTCCCAAATAAACAAAATATTGTATTTGTTTCACTCTACCTTAAATATAAATATTTTTCCAAGTTTTAATAGGAACGTTAAATGCTTAATTTTAGCAGGAGTAGCTAATCCGGAATGGTCCAGTTAGTCGTTATGCTATGATGATAAAAAAAAATCGGCTCTAATTGTGAGATCTTTTGAGAAACATGTTTTATCTAAGGTGCAACGAGAGTTTCGATATCTTCAGGAGTCCCTAAAAAAATCAAAATTACTCGGTTTGCCCTGATGCTTTATCGCTTCCATCACAAAAATAGTCCCATCTAAAAGGATTAAGCTGAGCAATGTTTCTTGGTACAAAAAATTATGATATTTCTAATTTTGAATAGTAGAAAAATACGGAATTTCATATGGTTAAAATTCAAATCACCTGTTTTTCTCTCTTTAAGACATGGATGTAACCAAAACACGGGGTAAGAGATCTATTGAGTGTCTGATCTATATTGAAATACTGCTTTGACACAATTTGGGTGCCTCAAAATCTCTCGGCACTTTAAGCATTTCTAAGCCATTAAAAACAATCAAGCCCAAAGCTACTTCAAAATATAATCAGTTGAACTCAGCTAACATTGATACAACCCGGTCCCAGTATGACATAGACTTGACCTATAGTCTTTTGGTTAAGATTTATTTAGCCTAGATACAAGCATGTTGAAATATTTTTTTCTTTTCTGGCATACTCAAATTTTGAGTTGCTTCTGCATATCTGACATATTTTTTCCTGACTTGAGTTTCAATGGAGACGATACATAGATCTTATCCACGGGAGATTGAGTGATATTCAGCGAAACCGTGCCTAGTGTTGAAGTTCATTGATCTCTTCCAATGGGGTGGCTTTTACGGTCTGGTGTAGCTGCGTTGGGCGGTTGATCCAAACTCATTCATATTAAAACATATGTCACCTGTAAGTATTTTGCCTCCTTTGGGTTCAAAGTACACAGCCACATCTTCATGGAAAGTAGATACATAGGTAACTTTTTCACTCGAAATGAAAAAGCAGAAAACTCTCCACGCAAAAATTCTTGCGATCAAAAGACAATTTTTTTTAGATATCCTCCGGGAAGTAACAGAATCCATGGCATTGCCTACCAGGAAAAGATGTCTGCAGGTACAGTATCGCGCTCCTTATGATTGTATTCGAAAAGACAAAAAAAACCCGCAAAACTACATGAGGTATCATAATTCGGTGAGATTCTAGTTGGATGAGGACTCAAAAAATACTAACAAGATATATGATAACCATTTTCAGAGGTAAAAATAGCTAGTAGCTTTGCTCTAGTTTCGAACTTTTACCAGCCATACATTTTCCCTCCAAGTAATTTTATACGGAGGTGCAAGATAATTACCAGGTGAAAATTTTGAAGGTGTTCTGCTGAGCTGTGATACACGCCTTCAGCCGCAAATCCAAGCACTATGAGTGACAATTATGCTCATCACCCAGCACGGTCATTGGGTTGTACTTGTATACATATTACATTGTATGAACTGAACCCTTGTGTTGATTGGGTATCATGATATCCTACCCAAAAACCAGGGCGGGTATTTTCTAAAATATGGTGAATGAAAGCTACTGAACTGTGCAAAGCGGAATTGTACTAGTCATAATGAAGGGCTCACCCCATCAAAACCAAAAGATTTGTGTTCGTTAGAAACCCTTGGATTTTTCCTCTATCGCATAGATTGTGCTGACTTTTTTAAATAACCATTCTGATGCTACCAAACTAAAATTATATGGGTTGATGTACAGTAATCTATGAGCTTTTGTAAGGTACACCAGTATGTCAGATTCAAATGAAATTTTGATATTATGATGGGTGGCGGTTGGCCTTTTCCTATCAAAAAGAGAAAAGCAAGTTTTAAAATTATCATATTTGTTATCGGTGGGGCACCTCAAAGAAGAAGTTGCTGCTTACGTAAGGTGAAGGGGGGTGCACGCAATTTTTTTTCAGGTAGGAGTGCGCCCCACTTTCTGAACTGAGGGGATGGCGAACTGATTTTGTCTCCAAAAATAGGGTTGGGAACTAACTATTTTGGGAAAATTTGCAGGCTTGGGAACTGAATTTGAGAAATTTAGCTTCTGAGGAAGGAAAAAAATGTCATAAAAGAACTGATGCTGCTCACTGGTGGGGTTTATTGGGAAATGCGGAGAGACGTCGGATGGGGGTCTTGAGGGTCCACACATTTACCCTACCACTTCCCCAATGGTCAGGTGCCCCCCCTCCCCACCCATGACTATATATGACTAAGGATTAACCTATTTTTGTTTGACTAATACAAGGACGCATCCCTTTCATCTATAAATGTTATGTGGATTGCCAGCTGGGTCACTTACCTTCACCAAGTAAGTAATGTTGTATTGTCAGTCTTTTTGTAAGTATACAAGTTGTTGCAAGGGAAAGATCTCCTTTGAAGATGATTTGAAAGGAATGGTGTTTAGGAGTTGTGTGAGATCGTGATTGCGGTATGGGAGCGAGATTGGTGTTGAGTGAAAATGAGATGGGGATTCTGAGGACAGAGAGAGAGCGATGTGGGGGTGATGAAGTTTGAGGTTGGATGAAGACTGAGGATTGATGCAGCTGTTGGTTTTGGAAGAGGCGATGGACCATTTGGCGAAGGCGAATATTGTAAGTTGGTATGGGCAATGTGTTGAGAAAATGATGACAAGAATATTTTAAGAAGGGCTTTTTGAGTTAAGGTGGGGGGGGGTTGAGGAGTGAGGGGACATGGAAGAAGCAGAGCAGTGGAGGGAGGAGAAGTGTAGAGTGAGTAGGAGGGGTATGGGTTGAGGATGGATGGACGCATTGAACGAGTGAAGTGGAATGGAGGGACGTAAGAGGGTTGCGCGAGGGAGGTGAGATCCGGCAACCCCCGTTCACGGGGGGGACCAACAAAAAACGGATGTTTAACACTTGGTTTTACTACTTTTTACTTACTACGCGTGTTCATTTTGCATTTGAAGGTAAGTTATGAAATGAAATTTTCTTTTCAGGCGGATTGAAAAATATTATCATGCGGTGTTGTCAGTAGTAGTAGTAGTAAATCTAAAGTCTTAAATCCGGTTTGTCCTTGTGGACAGTGCTGGCTCAGGATTTTCTTTACCTTACACTCGCAGCAATCGCCCTTACCTCCTACCTCCACTTTGCCTACGATTTAGTAAATAATCTCCTCAATCACAAAACTTCCAGCTCTTCCTCTCCACGTATTCATAATCCACTTACTTACTTCCATTTTCTTTGGTCATCTCCCTCCTCCTACGAACCGCCACACCGAACTCAAGGGCCCTTTAACATGCTCATCATCCCTTCTCAACAGTTGCCCATACCAACGTACAACATTCGCCTTCACTACCAGGTCCACCGCTTCTTCCACACCCAACATCTGCATCAAGTTCTCAGCCATGTAGATATTGAGATTCATGCCTAAAATAAATAGACAGCTAGGTCTTCATATCGCCAACCCATTGATATGTTTTGATATAGTCCTCATTCCCCACCTCCATACAACAGAATTGTGATTTAAGTTATCTGTACTGAGCAACATACAATATGTTTGAAATTTTAGGTCAGCTTAACTGTGTTAATTGCACAACCAAAGCAAAAATATTTTGTTCATGTTCTGCATATGTATTTTAAATAAAAATGGTCAAAGTTGTTATTTTACTTGCAAGTTCACTTATGGTGTGTTTTGGCCATTTATCCCTGACATCAATGACCAATTTGCCGTCAGTGTGAGCCAATATGACTTGACTTTATAAATTGACATTCCGTCATGGTCGCACCTGATGATGCATCAATTTATACTCTTTCTAATCAGTGGTATTGAGTGACGTCACTAAGAAATCAAGTAAATTGCTTGGGTTGTATCATTTAATTGAATCCTCGCGTACATTGAATATGAGTTCACTTCGCCTAGATTTCTCTAGAATCATGCAACAGGCTCCATCTCCCGTCTAAAATACTTAAGATAATTTTGGCCGCTTAAAACTCTAAAATAAAGACGAATACATTTGCGCTTGTATCTCTGACCACGTAAACGTCCTTCTGCGGTCCCTTGGTAAATATCAGCGCCTAGATAGCAGGAGGACCGGGTTCAAGACCATGTATTTTTTCGTCTTTATTCAATGCTTGCCATTTTCCTCCGAGTTTCCTATGTAATTTTTCGAAAAAAGTCGACTAAATGTCTCTCAATATTGATTTCAGGATGCTGTGTGTATAATGACAGGCCTTACTTACAATGGTCGAGATGAGAGTGGCAAAGCATTTATGGGATGCCTGTTTAGGAGCCAAAGCATGGGATTATGAAGTCTCACTGACATTAAGGAAGTAATGCATCCATGAACATATCCACCAGCACTGGGTGCTAAGTACGTCTTACATTATAGGTTGTCTAAACCCCTCCCATATTCTTGCTTTTTACCTATACTATATCTATGAAGTTTACACCTGAAGTGAGTGAATAAGCAAATATATCCAACAACACATGAACTGCATGTAGCATTTTCCACCATTATCTAGCAAAATACCCTTTCAAAGTGAGACCTTCCAATTTGAAACTCTGTCAATCATTATAATTACACTTTTGGATATAGTGATTTCATATACAGAGTGATATTTACGTATCTGTAATCAGGGGCTCTATTATTATTCAGGAGCCATACTGCCAGCATTTGGAATGTCATATAATGTTGAAGAAAATGCCTACAAACTGTGTCTAATTATTTGCCATCATGGTACCTTTGGTGAATTTCTGGCAAAATCAGGGGCAAAGAATATCACAGACTATGTTTTGCCAAATAAAACGCCCCAGTAAAATGACTTCATGTACAAACTTTAAAACCATGGTGGACCCATGGAACGACTTTGGAATGAATTTAATATGGCAAAGTCATTTATATTGGACAAGGGTTACACTTAAGACTAGAGTAAAGTAGTGTTTGACATGAAGGGCATAGTTTTTCTGTGCACACTACACTCACACCACACATTTATATAGAACGATAACTTCGTGACGACTTCAAAAGAAACCGCATCCTTTGTAGTCAAACATGGAATAATCCATTGTTATAACTTCTGAAGACCTTTTTTTTACTTCGTATGACATGTTCAGTTCTTTTGTATTAGGTTCCTCTGAAATATATCGTACAGATCACGCACGCTCATCAAGCCAACAATGTATACGAATGGAATAATTAACTGGCAGATGAATATTTCAATTTACACAGTAAGTATAAAGTCAGTGTATATTTCTCATCTCACAGGTCATTTAATTGGCCCATATTTTGCATACTATCCTGTTTTCACATTTTGCAAATGCAAATGGTGCGCCCACAGACGGAGTGCCCCTCTCTCTGTGTCTTTGGCGTTTGGGGCCAAGACTCCCTCATATAATTTTTGCGTGGGATTATGCCCCTCCTCCCGCACAGCAGAGTCTGTTTCGCATTCCCAGCATATACCGGTACCCATTATATCCGGGTGAGAGAGGCAAGCGAGATAAAGTGCCTGTGCCCCAGTGCACAACACATTGGTGATGGCAGTGCTCGAACCCACAACCTTTTGCTTGTGAGGCGAGTGCTGATCCACTGCACCACATGTGCCCTCACAAAATGTGAAATAGGTATATCAAACCCCTCTGAACAGAAACATAGCAACTTTATATGGCTTCATTTAAAGAAACTAAAATATCTCACGCTTAAAAACTTACGCACTTTTACCTCTCTTACAGTATATTTTTACAAGTTAAAGGTTCCTTGGTAAATCGTTATATATCTCAGTTGTGTACCCTTTTGTTCCTGGCTATGTGGCATGGATGGTACGTCGTTATTATCTTCACTTTTGCATTTAGGATGGCCGTTTTTTACTTTTGAAACCCAGGTATGTGGAAAAAACATCCTGTAACCAAAACTTTAGTCGAAAACTATGTAGGCCCAATACTTATTTACAACATTTGCAGCTTGTTGGTTAAGGCTGGGCTAGCACAACTCCCAGCATTTGACAGCTTGTTCCTCTTCCCAAGTTTCTGAAGCAAGTAAGACATCCATATGTTTTGTACTCCAAATCCTCTAATATATATGGGAATTATTGTTTGAAAGGGGCATTTCTGATCCACCATCTCGTCCTCCTGATTTTACATCAAAAAAGTTTAGATTTTTATATCTCTTAACCTTAGCCTTATTAATCCACATGTACCAAATCTTGCGTACAAATTTGGTCGTATCTGTAAGAAATTTTGCAATTTTTGTATTTCCTGTCCGTAAACGTCATAAATTACAGCACAGTGGGGCCTAGGGACCGTTGGAAACAAACAGTTGCTCATAACACAAAGCTCGCAGCTCAGGACACTCAAATTCATGAATCAGTTTTCCAAGGATATCTAGTGAAACATGAATAAAATGGAAGGTATTTGAAACAAAATTTCAAAAATCCAAAATTTAAAATTTTAGTGCACATTCATGATATATTTACATAATTCGTACTGTAATTCAGTGCATCACCAGTTAGCCTTTGGACCGTGATGGAGGTATACCCCCAAAGTTAAGTCAATGTCAAGTGTACAGATATATCAATTAACTGAAAATGTTGGGAATAAACTTTACTCAAAGATATCTAGGGAACCTAAATGAATGAGTTAACTCCTAAAATCATTTTGCAGGTTAGCAAAAATAACTGCAGTCCATACATAGACCGTAGCAATGGGCAAACAGCAGAGCTATTGACTAGTTGTAATGCCCTAGGAAGATACCTAGAAAGAGTCTATATAAACGAGAGGGAACTCACACCCAGTTTGTAGTGATGCCTTTGGTCCTGCTAGCCAACGGATTGAGGGCAGATTCAAATGTTCATAAACCTATGGGGCCTGATAAGTGACCGAAACGTGCATCAACTAAAAAACATCATTTTTATTTTACTGTTTGTTAGGCCCAGCTGCCAGTTACAATGACATTTTTATTAATTGAACATTTTTACAGTGTGAGCTGTTATTTTTGTAGTAACTGTTTGTTGCTTTGACGGTGGCGAAATCTGGCAGACACAAATTCAACGCTTTTACCAATGCTCATGCTATCCCAACTCTGAGCAGGGCTTTGTACGTGTTCTAAAGATAGGAGTTTCTCAGAGGCCTTCTAGACATGGTACAAGATTCTCTTAACGGCTTTATCAAACGAAGGTGCTAGAATCAATGCACCTTTAAATTTCCTGTGTGAAAGTAACAAAGTTGCATTAAATGTAGAACATTGGCTCTCATAGGTACTATATGAAACCACCGTATGGCCCTCTACTCATAGGTCCTGAATTTGGCATGGTTCTCTTGGTGCTATTGACTGTAGTACTTTGTAATTGTTTATATACCTTTAATCATATTTTCTCTTTATGCTTGTCTTGGTGTTTCATTTCACCAGTTTTTGGTTATCTTGTTCTAGATACAATTGGATTATCCTCAGCTGACAGCAAGAACTAATTTGAAGTACCACTGTATATCATCAGAAAATGTGGCAGCTGTAATCCTAGGCCTAACCCATTGGTTTTGTTTTCACATTCCACGATTGTCTCCGAATAAAAGTGGTAAGTTTCTTTGCCATGTGTGGACCTACTACTTAATTTATATGACATTAGTAACAGTTATGTTGAATCAAATCTTGAGACACGTTGGTAAAATGTTGTGCGTTGACGCGATGCCCAGCTGCACTTGAGCCTAGTAACACGCGCCCTAGTAATATAATATGTTAGCGATTGGCCAATACAGCCGAGGTCAATTGTACTTTTTGTTGCGTGCTACGCTCGGGTGAAAACACTCACTGCGATCGGCCGCAGGGGCGACGCGTCTCATATTTGATTCCATCATAATAGACAATCTGAAAACAGAATATGGGACAATGTCACGCGACAAGTTTTGTCAATGTATTTTTCATTGACGTCACTAAATTTCCAAGAGTTTCTATATACCTACTTTTCCGTGGGATAAATTTTTGGACAGGAGATATACATACCTCATGTAAGTGCAACAAGCTACACGAAGGTTGAGTGCATACTTTGACATTTTTATTCGTTGCAAAAGGAGGTGCGCAATGTTCCTCCTGCGTCTCACAGTCAACAACACACTTGTGTTTGTTTCTTTCCAACAATTATTATTCAACTGTAATTAACAATTATACAAATGCTCGCACATAAATTTGAGTTTCAACTCAGCCATTTCTATTTTGAGTGTGTAACCTGGTTTAGTCTAAAAAACAAAAATTTAAAAAAAAAAATCTTTTTAACAGTGACACAATGAAACAGTGTTTAACATATGCAACTTTGGCTGCAACAGATGTTTTTTCCAAAGTGGCATCGGAAATGTCCACATGGGGGTTCGTAAATTCTGTTGGGTTATTTTTTTTAACCTCAACAAAAATCTTGAAGAGGGGATTCTTACGCCACTGTACCATTTACCACAGAGTTTCTCTTTAGTGTGCAAAATGTTGTAATTTAATAATATAAACACAAAACTATACTGTGGCATATTTTTGTGTCAGGTCAGGTAGCTTTGAGGCCGGCTACGGGTATCCTGTAACAGTATACCTTCCCAGGGCCAGTTGTCCGGCGGCTAAACGTCACCCCCATCAGGTGTCTAACGACATCCGACAGGAGGGTAGCTGGTTACCCTGGTAGAAACGAAAAAGAAGATCACCTACAAGGGCGTCGTCTCTGAGAGCTAATGCGGCCACCAGCACATTGACGTCAGGAAGGGGCATCCGGGTCAATTATCTTTTTGCTCCAATAAATCCTCACACAGCATGTGCTGGTGAATGTGAGGTGAATCCGGCCACCCCCTGGACTCGGGACAAACCGGATACGATACTCACGGTCGGGGGACCGCAATGTTTTTTTTTATTAAAAAGTAATCTCAAATATTATTTACCATAAAATATTTCACATGTTTTTATTGTCTTTCCACCAACAGGTTCATGTGGCCGTTTATTATTATCCCTACTTTGTGTTCTTTGGCTGGCCTTTGGTGTTCTTCACCCTAATACTACCCCTGTTGAAGACGAATAGGCGAATTAAGAAACCAGATGGATAAGGGACAAGAGAGCAATGGGGCCAATAGGTGAGATATGATGATAATATAATTTACAACTATTACCACTACTTTGGAATACATAAGCTGCCATGCACTGCACAAGCATTCCTTTTGGGTGGCGCTCAATTGACAATATGTTTCCTAGATTGCCTCTGGTTAAGGAGAGGCAATCAATAATAAAGTGTCCTTCCCAAGACCACAACCTGGTTGGTAGTGGACTCAAACCCCTGGACTTCACATAGCTTTATAACAGATCTACTATTATTATGAGATCTGTCTGTGAGTCTGTCTGCATGCTATGCCTTTTCGTTTATGCTTTGACGATCTGGGCTGATATTTGGCCTGAAGGTAGTGGGGGGGGGATGACAGTCCCTGACCTTTTGGGCAGGGTTTTGGAGTGAACGCCAAAGTCAAAGGTCAATCTAGAAGGTAAATTTGCTTAGAACTGCCCTATATGACCACACTTTGGTCAAAAGGACTGCTGAGCTGAGTAAGAACCAATCTGAGGTCAAAAGTCGCACACAAGGTCAAGGTCACACACGGGAATGATCAACTAGAATCCCAACCTTCATTCTTATTATCCATTATATACATTACGAAATGATCCACTATGCATTTTTTGTGCTCAAAAGGCCTTGATACACCCCTATTGCCACATGCGCCCATGCCTAGTAGCGGTCCCATGCTTGCATCAGTACGCCCATCCATGACGTCACTTGCATCCAGAATCCTTTGCTAATTTTGTTGTCTCCTTTGGGGGCCCCATGTGAAATTTTAAGGGATTTAAACATCATATTTTCCCTTTATCGTCCGATTATCGGCGATTTTTTTTATGTAATATAATATGCTGATAACATCTACCTCTACTACGGTTCGTCGGAGTTGTGGATGATGATGTGTTGGTGCAGTTTGAGATGTTTTCTTTTGACCGGAATCCGGAGGTTTGCTAAGGAGTGGAATTCGAAGATTTCTACGGAGTGAATTCGGAAGCGTAACATAAGTATCAGATATATATTAATGTTAATTATTATCCCTCACATGGTTTCCCCGCGGGCCTCAGGCCATTTGTTTCGCGCTGCTCGTACTGCTGGTGTTAAGTGGGCTTATTCCTTGGCCAGGTTTAGCTCCCCCCATGTAAGTCCACACCCCTAGACCGCCAGGGCATCTTCAGGATATGTCCCTGTCTCCGGTGTCTTCTCCTTTGCAATTAGTTATAGTTATATTATTTTTTCGCCCTTGTCTATAGCCCGCGGTGCAACATGTCATTTGTGTCTCACAGCGTACTACCAAGCTCGTGCCATAATCTCAAATTTTTTTCAAAATCTTGGGGGGGGGGTGCCCAAAGGGGGGATGTCTTCTGCTGTCTCCGTCTTGTCCTTCTTGGCCCTGTAATTCTGCTCTAAACTACCCTTTTTGGAACGCCCGATTCTCGGTGCGGTCCATCCTATCGTATCTAACAACCGTTACAAGTATGTATTACTTTTGATTTTGCAGAATGAAGGAACCGCTTCAAAAATGTTCTGGATGTAAAGAGTCCTTCTAGGACAAGACTAAGACCCGCATGAATTGTGTAAAGTGCAGAAGCTGTTCAAGATGAGACCTTGTATATACCAAATGGGTAGACAACTTGGAGATCCTAATTCTTTGATGATTGGACGTGTATATGGAATAAAGTTAAAGAGACCAGCAAGGCTAAGACGGCTCCATCTCCGTTCAGGGCATCTCCCTCCGGGTCGTTTCACACCTGTGAAGTTTCTACCTCTACCACTCAACCTAGACTACTTCAAGAGCATTCAAGTTCTACCTTTGGTCTAGCTTCCCACGTATTATTCTACTACGGGTTGCACAGAGCTATTAAACGTTTATAGGGCAAGTTTCGGCCACCACCTCTGTCAGATTGTGATGAGAAGGGCCGTTGATTTATGGTAATCCGAGTGGATTAAGTGATTACTAACGACTGGCTGGTCTATCCATTCCCTTCCATTATGTGAATTGGAAAGATTATCAACGGTTGATTAGCCCAAATGACGGTGCCGTCTCTATACGGGTCAAGAGAATCCAGCCCGGCCTATTGCCTGTACAATACACTCAAGTGATCTAACGGCGTCTCGGGTCTCACAGCCGAATAGAAATTCTTGCCTCAGTCCTTAGTAATTCACAATACTTTGAAATAGGCATATCATGCCATACTTTTTATATCTGCTGAATTTGACTGGGTTTTATGTAGAAGCTATGCAGAGCACAAAATTGAACAAAAATTTTTAAAAAATTATGAATATCGGATAAAGCGTTCCCAGATTTACAGATTTTTATTATTTTTATTTTCGGCCTTTTCCTGAAATTAGTCTATGGCGTTTTACTATATAATAGTGATAGTACATGGCCCCATGATGACAGAAGAGCAGAAAACAATAGAAATTCTAGCACATTTAAAATGTTATTTTATTCTAAAATTTTTTAATTCACAATCTTAGCTACAGATTCATATGTGCAACATAAAATGTTTGGGCATTGGGACTTGGATGAAATAAAATTCCAAAGTCAAAACACTCATTAAAAAGGTTGCCAGGCCAACCAAATATACCGGAACACTGGCAATCAGCCCATTTTTAGCAATATTGATGCTTTGTACCCTACATCCATACCATGTTGCTACAGACTTCATATTTGGCAACATACTCTGTTTGGGTCCATTGTGACGTGATGAAATAAAATTCAAGTCAAACATTCATTAAAAAGGTTGCCATGGCAACCAATCCTACCGAAAAATGCCCAATTTAGCCCATTTTTATCAATATTTGATGCTTTTACCCGACATCCATACAATGTGCTAACGACTTCATATTTGGCAACATAAATTTTGGGCAATTGTGACTTGTATTAAATAAAATTCAAGTCGAAACTTCATTACAAAGGTTTGCCCTGGGCAACCCAATCATACCGATAAAATGGCCAATTTCGCCATTTTTAGCAATATTTGGCACTTTGTACCATCCATACATGTAATACGGACGTCATATTTGGTTCCCATATGTTTTTGGGCAATTGTGACTTGATTGAAATAAAATCAAAGCCAAATATTGATTAAATGGTTACCATGCAACCAAATATACCAATAATGCATTTTACCTTTAAGTGGTTGCCATGGCAGGTTAAAAATATCTTTAAAAAAAGGCAACCGATTAATACAAATTTCACCCTTTTTTTTTACGCATATTTGACAAAAGGACAAAGGTCCTCTAAAGAGAAAAAAAAGTGTGGCAGCCTATTCTTTAATAACATTATTTCATGATTGTACCAAGTAATTCAGACAACAGTTTTGTTTTCTTCTCATTGAAACCCGTACGTTCATATTTTTATGATTTTTTTTTTTTACTCATTTTTTTGTTTTAAAAAAAGAAAAATATTTTTTTCAGATTTAAAACCATGAAAAAGTGCCATTTTAATTTATTTCCCGATTCAGGAGTAGTGTACTAAATGGACCAGCCTAAACTTGACGTATAGGGTGCCCTTATACCCCATCAGTGAAGTCCAAACCCCAAATGGTGATCAAGTTTCTACCGGCAATCCCCCAACACTGGCAAGAAAATCATCTCATTTCACGACAGATTGTGCATTAATTATAACCTAACACCTACCATGGTCAGTATCCTTCAGTATTGCTAACTGACTGGCTGGTGTCAGTCCTACCAGCGTATGGTTTTGTATGGTTTAAGAGCTGAAGTGAAAACTAAATGGTAACTGTTTTGAAGGGTACATCATGACTATGGGGCTACTGCTAGGCTAGGACAGCGCTTGGGGAGGTTAACTTATATTGTGGTCTTATCAAATATTATTAGAATTCATAACAATAAGATATTGCCTGGAAAGTTCAGTTGACAACAACTTTGTTATTTGTTGGATGACCACATTTACAGCGCGTATCAGCCATATCGTCAGCTGATCTGAGCGTGTGTGTGACAGATTTTAAATGGCGTCGGAAACCCGGAAGTCACGTTGCTACTCGTGACGGCTCACGAGCTCCGGTGCGGGGTGATCTCTTCGAATTTCGACTTTGCTGTTTGTTGAATATTGTTGAAGGATAGATTTACTACTATATCACGATTTTCATGCCGGATGCTCAAAAGTTGGAAAAATACGGCAGTTTTGGGACCCATCTTTCGCCGTGTATTACACTTGAGTAAGCAATCAATTTGGAAATCGTTGGCACCCTGGTATGACGTCAGATTTTTATGAATGCATACCCAAATAGGGCAATGTTAGGACCACGTGATCACACCGGGAAAGCCCCAAACCTTAGCACAGCTGAAAATAGCCAAAATCAGTCAGTGCCGCGGTGAAATTTCAATCAGTCCGTGCGCGGTGAATGCAAAATGAGATTTTGTACAATATTACTCTTGCTGTTTCGGACAGTTTTACTGCTTGTACTCTACGACATTTGGCAGGTAGTAGTAATAGCCTTTCTACAACATGATCGAAATCAGATTTTGAAAATATTCCAACCTTACTATTTTATACAATTTTTTTCAAAAAGTTGTGTGTTAGACGGTGTGCTGTGCTTAGCGTTGTGTACGTGTGCTACGTGCGTGATTTCAGGGGTTTTGCAGTGGCGTATGAACATGCTACTTGAAAGTCAGCCGGCTCTCTTTAATCCGTGGTGTGAAACTTAAACAACCTCAGTCCTCCGGCATCGTATTGTTGCAGTTGATTAAGAACTGAGAGGCGACTCCGTTGCTAGCCGTGAAGGAAGCCCAGCGGCCTTTGTTAAACCTTATTGATGGCGGATATTGGTTATGAATAACGGTACCGTTGGTACTCGTAAGTCTGGCGGCTGGGTGACCGTATGTGATGATGTTATAGAAGTAATTTATGAGTATAGATAATTCTATAATCAGCTCTCCACCTCTTGACGGCCGTGTCTTACGTACCGTGGCTATGACTCATTACGTTGCGGCAGGGGCCACCGATGTCCCGAATAGTATCCCGACGGGTCATTAGTTTTATGTCAGAGTTGGAACATGAGACTTTGTATGATGATGGCGGAGTTAGATATTTCTTTCATGCAGACAAAGAGTTTCCCTCCTTGCTTTGAAGGAAGTTTATTGTTGTTCATTAGGGGTGTATTACGATTAGGGAAATTTAATTTCATCCACTTCTCAAGATTACAGTTGTTTCCGGTCCGCCTGTCCGGTCCACCTATTTAACTTTCGGGCCGTCTCCGTGGTTCTCCGGGTGTGAATTATTCCACCGTTCCTCGCCGATTCAACCTTCCGGGTCCCCCTCAAAAAGTTCTTCGAATTCCAAATTATACACCACTTCTCCATCGGGCCAACCGTCGGGTCGTCACCTATCTTCTTCAGCGACCATGTTCACCGTCTCCTTCCGTTTAAGTCTATCGCTAGCCGTCGTCGTAGTTCCAGAAAGAGTTCTTTTCCATCTGTATATTCATCTTGTATTAGGAAGGATAAGGATCAATCTACTGTCTTCTAGACATCGCTCCCCTTCCAGGGGTCGCAATCCACTACGCAACCTCTCCAGATAGTCAACGTAGACGACGATCTACTGAGGAAGTGCGAATTTAGACCATTATGATAGGTAGTCTTCTTCAGAGAGACTTGTTCCAGTCATCGCTGCCGACGTTCTCCGGTACATGGAAGCTCTCAGGTTTTAGAATACTTTCTCCTCTACTCCTATAAAAAAAACAGAAAAATAAAAGTCTCACACAAGGAGTAGAAATAGTCCCATCAAGATTCTCCTAGCCCTGACATCTCGAGTATTGATCTAGAGGCTCTCCTTCAGGTAGTTCTTCGCGTCTAGGATCTAGTTCTATTATCGGAAGGATTCTTCTGGTTCAAGACTTAGTGGAGATTCTTCTCATAGTACTATTAGACCAATTCTGATCAGTAAGAAGAAAGCAGTGGCTTTTCCTCAGCGTTTTCAACTTACAGAACTTTCCTCTAGTATAGCTGACATTGCCTCTTATTATGATTCCTCCGTTAAAGATCAAATTGAACAATGTCAGTCATTCTGTATCAAGGCCTAAATAGGATGATTTTCTCCAATTTCGAGTTAAGAAACTATACCCTGTGAAAAGGGAAGTCGTTCACACCATGGTGTACTGAATCCTGAAGTTGTTACGTCTGCTTATGTTGATAGGGAATCATCCTCTCATGACTCTACAATTGAGTCATCGTAAAAGCCAAAATCCTCCAGTCCCGCAGTGAATTTCCAATCAGTCAGTTCCGCGGTGAATGGCAAAATGAGATTTTGTACACTATTACCTTGCTGTTTCGGCCGGACAGTTTTACTGCGTGTATCGTAACGAATTGGCATGTAGTGTAATAGGCCTTTCTAAACATGGATCTGAAATCAGATTTTGAAAATATTCAAAACCGTTTTTTAATACATTTTCACAAAAGTTGTGGTTTGACGGTGCTGTGCTTTAGCGCGGTTGTGTACTGGTGGCTACGTGCTGTTTCAGGGGTTGTGCAGGGTGTGATTGACTGCCTACTTTAAAGTCAGCCTGGCTCTCTTTATCCGTGGGTGTGACACTTAATCAACCTCAGTTCACCGGCATCCGTAGTGTTGCATTTGATTAAGAACTGATGGCAACTCCCGTGGCGTCATTGAATGAAGCCCAGCCGCCTTTGTTAAGACTTATTGATGCGGATATGTTATTACTACCTGTACCCCGGGTGGTACTCGTAGTCTGGCGCCTGGTGCCCGTATGTGATGATGTTATAGAAGTAATTTATAAGTATGATGCCTAATTCTATAATCACTCCTACACCTCTTACGGCCGTGTATTTACGTGCCGTGGCTATGACTCATTAGTTCGGCAGGGGCCACCGATGTTACCGATAGTATAACCGACGGGTCATGAGTTTATGTCAGAGGACATGAAGACTTTGTATGATGATGGCGGAGTTAGATATTCTTTCAATGAAGACCAAGAGTTTTCCCGCCTGGCTTTTAATGAAGTTTAGTGTTGTTCATTATGCAGAGGTGTATTACATTAGGGAAATTTAATTTCTCCACTTTCTATACCAAGATTACAGTAGTTTCCGGTCCCGCAGCGTCCCCTAGTTAACTTTCGGGACCGCTCCGTGGTTCTTCCGTGGTGAATTATTCTCACGTTCCTTCCGCCGATCAACCGTCGTGTCCCGCATCAAAGTTCTTCGAATGCAAATTATACTACCACTTCTACATCAGGCCCGTCGGAGATCGTCACCTATCTTCTTCAGCGACCTGTTCACCGTCCCTTCCGTTCAAGTCAATCGACTAGCTGTCGTCGTAGATCCAGAAGAGTTCTTCTCCATCTTTATATTCATCCTGTATTAGGAGGATAAAGGCTTCTGAATATCTAAGCGGGGTGGCTATTTCTAGACCTTTGCGCTCCTTCCTCCCTTCCAGGGTTCGCAGTCCACACGGCAAGTCTTCCAGTGATAGTCTACGTAGACGACGGATCTCACTGAAGAATTGCGAACTTGTTTTAGACCATGATGTAAAGGTACCTTCTCCTCTTCAGAGAGACTTTCCAGTCATCGCTGGCGACGTTTCTCCGGACAGGGATATAGGCTCTAAGTTTTAGAATACTTTCTCCGCTACGCCTACAAGTCCTCACACAATAGTAGAATAGTCATTAAGATTCTCCTCGCCATGACTATCGAAGATCTATAGGCTCTCCTTCAGGTAGTTCTTCACGTCTAGGATCAAGTTCTATGATCAGAAGGATTCTTTTCTCGTTGCTTCAAGACATGTGGAGAATTCTTCTCATAAGACGATTAGACCAAGTTCTCTGAATCATGGTTAAGAGACAGCAGTGGCTTCCTTCTCCTCACGTTTCTCAACGTAGAACTTAGAAGAGTCACCTAACGGACTTTTCGTCTCTAGTATAGTCATACATTGCCCTCTTATTTAATGAATTCCCTCCATTCAAGGATCATATTGAACAATGTCCAGTCCATCTCTGTGTATCACGCCTAAATAGGATGATTTCTCTCCACGTTTAGAGTTTAAGACATCTATACCTGTGAATAAGGGCACTTTTCTGTTTCGACCAATACCATGGTGTAAACTGAATCCTGAAGGTGCTTCTTACATCTGTTATGTTGAAGGGATCTATCTCTCATGACTCTACAATGATTTCTATTCGTACCAAAGAACCTTCCTCATGTGCCAGCTTCTGTGATACAGTCCGAACTTAAGATCATTAATGCTATCAACCCATACGGCTGATGCTACTGCCGCTTCATACTGCACATTCTATTCAGGGCACTCTCCATCTAGAGCGCATGCTTGTTGATAGCTTCGTGGTAGAGGTCTCTGATTTGATGAGGTATACTAAATTGAAAGAGATTTCCCATATTTATGGAGCTCCCTTATTCGATGTTGACTCTTTCCTGACTGAAGATTTCGAAGACCTACGTACCTATCTCCCAATGTTTGCTGCCGCCCTTTTTGGCGGGCGGCCGTTTTGGTGTCTCAATCGCACGGTTCTGTGATTCTGTGCCTCTACGTTCTTTGCAACGACCGTCTTATTCTTTCAGACCTCGTCTCAGTGCTGCTTAAGCAGCATTTGTCTAAAGAAGTAGGTGTGAAACCTATCATTCCTGTTACAGCCTATTTAATACACAGACTTTGATAAGGTTCAGAAAAATCGCTTTGGACCTGACTATCAGAAGAAGACTCCCCATTCTTACCAGATTGATTCCTGAGTCTTTCCCCACGTGTGAGGACGATTTTGAATTCTTCTCGCTCCTATGGTTCCCAACCATGCTGGATAAAGATGAAGTCTGAATGAGAAAACCTTCGGCAAGCCAAGAACCAGCCACCAGCCGGTGGTCGAAGGCGGTTCTGCTAGAAACATAGGAACCTGTCCATAGATTTGATTCTTGGAATGCGGCAAGGAATGTTATCTCCGACTTTTTTGGTACGAGTGCCCGTATTGTATGTGAACTTCGATTGTAGACTTGTTGTCGCTTTACATCCTTATGAATGCCTTGTATTTGAGCCTTATGTAGGCTGTCTAGTGAAAACGCCATTGAAGTAGATGCCTTTGTGGTAACTGTAAAGAGCATCTTCAATCACGGTTCTACTGACTTTTACAATATTGCTTACTCAGTAGTGGCTCTGAGAAAGGAAGAATGCATTGATGCTTTGACTTTTACAGCCAAAGAACGTTCGCCGGATGCTCCTAGAGGTAAAGATCTTTTTGGGAAGACATTGGTCTAGTTTAGCCTCTCTAGAAGAGGAACGAGTTTAGCTGCTGATCAAGTTGCCTAAAGTCACAACAAGGCCAGAGGTTCTTCCTCCAGATTTAGACCTATAGATACAGACCTTACGATTATGCTTTTTCGCAAAGGACTTCCCGCTCCTAGTTATTCTCCTGCCTACAGAAGGAACAGGTTCCTTCGGAAGTCGGGCTACGACTCAAAGGACAAGAATCCAACTATATAGGCTCTAGACAGTCCAGAAGTTTTGCTTCCTACTCCAGAGCGTAGAGGGCGCCAGAATTGCGCGGTAGAGAGAAGATACAATTTGATCCTACCCCCTCTGACGCCAGTGGAGGGGCGTCTAAAGTTATTCCTCCCTCCTTCCCCCCCGGCTGGCGTCGATACCTCGTCTATGGGTTTCTTCAAACACTTCAGAAGATTACCATTTGCCGTTATACGCTCGTCCGCCGGATGAAGGTCAGTTTTTTGCTCTACACCTATGCCAAAAGAGACAGTAAAGGCTATGATTTTGAAAAACGAGGTGAAGAATTGTCAGGAAAATGCCATTTTTCCATAAAAAGATATGGAAAGGATTCTATCGGTTTTCTTCCTACCATCGAAGAAAACAGGAGACATCAGACCGATCATAAATCTACGCCTCTGAACAGATATATTCGTGTTCGTCCGAGGCTTTTTCAGATGGGAACTAACTTCTCTCAGCTTCATCAAAAGATTTCAAAGAGGGCTGGTTTGGTGCGACATTGAATTTACATGCAAAAAAGGACTGCCTACCTCATGTTCCATTTTTTTCCTCATCAAAGATTGCTTTATTTATTCAGTTTAGACATCCGCAGTCTTACCAATTTCGAGCTCTGCCATTCGGCTTTCTACTACTGCTCCCTTACCTTAACAAAGACTATGAAGACAGGGAAGAACTCTGAGAAGAGGGGTATCCCAATATATTGTTCTATTCTCGATGATTGGTTGTTTTGCTTCAAGCTAATCAAGAGTCTGATAGATCAGTTTCCTTTGGTTTATGAAGACGGTGGAAAGAGCTGGGTTTCATGATAAACCTAAGAAATCTATCTCATCTCAAGTCAGAAGCGCGGAGTTTTTGAAGAAAACCAAACAGTTTTTTTTTTTCCTACAGAAGAGAGAATCACAAACTGTGAGATAGTAATCTTTCTCATTCTGAATGGAATTTTCTCCGCTCATCTATGCTCCGCTGCTTTAGGAAGTTGGCAGCTTATAGACCTTCTACCCTTCTGCCGGTTGGTGGATAAACGCTCCAGTTTACATACACCTTCGGGATTACTACTGAGACTAACGCCACGATCTACACCATCTAATTGTTCCGTTAAAGCCAAAGATCGTGTAGCACCTGCGATTGTTGCACACAACATCTTATGGGGGGAAAGAGGTTTCCATGAGATACCGGTCATCTAGTTATACCACGACGGATCTTTCGAAGATAGGTGGGAAGCATGCATGAATCCCCAACATAATGGAGTATGGTCTCGAAGATATAAGGGAAATCTCCATAATAAATATACTATAGTTTGCTAGCTGTCTAACACTCTCTTAACGATCAACACGGATGGTTTCTGGGAGTCAGTGAGATCAGATCAGACAATTCACTGTAGTCGCCTCCCCATGCTTTGGGGTACCCGCTCACTGCTGTTTGAAAGGTATTTTATTAATTTGCAAAATCACCCCCTCATTGTTGAAAATTCGCTTATTTTTCATGCAAACTAGGAGCCCGCTGATTATTAGTCCGATTCTTTTGATCAAAGAAACGCCCGCCTCTGAATCTCAAGTAAATGATTTTGCTCTTTCGGCGGCTGGACCACTGACCGTACCGCAGTACGAAGGTCTACAGATGTCAATTGGGCGATAGAACGTATATTGTCTAGCATAACGACAAAACAATTTTATATTGTTTATAAATGGAAATTCATAAATTGACCATTATTTAATAAATCATATTGGACTGACTAGCTTCTGTGACCAAAAACATGAAAATCGGTTGTGTTATGTGCGCTTTGATTTTGGTGCACACCACAGCCGACCTGGCGAGTCATGATGAAGACTGAAGTCAACCATGTCACAACAAGAGCATGAAATAGTCGAAGTCTTTGAGGTTGAACTTGAACCAGGTAAGCGCCTACAATTCCCCTAGCAAGGCAGCAATTTTAATACGATAAATATCATAAACCACGGGGCAAGTCCAAAAGATCTATCCGAATACCAGTCATGGCTACCTTAAGGTATATCGCCGATATTAACTTGTGACAATTAACGCAAATTAATTGCAAAACACGTAGCATGTTCTTTTTTTTTTAATATCAACTTAGACAATTCACATATTTTGGGCCCAAAAAATCTAAGCAGACACATGTTGTTGTTAAATTGATTTCGGTTTGTTCGGACCATCTCACCATCACCGATTACAGCGATACCACTCATAGCTATCATGGTCATATATTAGTTAAAATTGGCCAAGTTGACTAATTTGTTACAGGTAGCCTATTTTAGCTCATTTTACATAATTCACATTTTTGTTTGGGGCCGCCAAAAAATCTAAAGCAACAACCATTTTTGTCGTTAAATTGATTTCGGTTTGTTCGCCACATCTCACCGATTTACGGCTATACACTCTATCGTAGAATGTCATATAATTAATGTAATAAGACCAAAGTTTGACTAAATTTGTTACATGTAGCCTATTTTAGCCATTTATCCTAACTTCACATATTTTGGGGGCGCCAAAAATCTAAGTCAGACAACATTTTTTGGTCGTTAAATTATTTCGGTTTGTTCGGAACCCATCTCACCGCTTACGCAATACCACTCATAAAGCTTTGTATAGGTAGATATTAGTGAAAATAGAGCCAAATTTGACAAAATGCATGAGCATTTCAGCTATTTTAATCTCAATTTTTATCATTTAGACTAAATTCTCCCATTTTGCACCCAAAGTGTATGCAGACGACATGCCTTTGGTGTTTAACTTACTGCAATTCATTCCCACTATCCCTCTGAATAATACGGGACAAACTCAAGGCTAATTCAAGCATATATTAGTAAAAGTATAGCCACTTAGACTCATTATTTACAACATGACCGGCTACTTTTTTAACCTAATTCAGACGATATTCACATACATTTTGGCGCCAGTGTTTATTCGTACACCGTTGTTGTACATATAGTTTATCTTCTACCAATAGGATAAGATTACAGGTAATAAATGTCCTTTCCTGAGTCGGAACACGAAATAATTCCTTTTCACCACATAATCGAAATATCGCGAAATAATCGCCAAAATATCGCGAACTATCGGCGCTTCCCTATAATGAATTAATTTGGCTTAAAGGTGCAACAAGAGATTTTTCCACATATCGGTGTTGTCCCCTTAAAAAAAAAAATCTAAAGTACTGATTTTTTGCCCTTATGTAAAGCTTTCGATTCAAAAATATCCCCATCTGAAAGGAGTAATCCGAGAATGTTTCTTTTGTGGGGTACAAAACTGTGAATTTTTTTATTTCTATAGGATCAAATCGAAATTCGTCTATGTTTTTACAATTGAAATACAAGCAAATCCAATCGTCGTTTTTTTCTCTCCTTTAAGCCTTTCGGTAGCGAATACAAGGCAAGAAATCTATTGAAGTATTTAATCTGTATGAAATTACGATGCTGACACAATATTGGGGTGCCTCAAATCTCTCGTTGTACCTTTAAAAACATGCGGTGGATCATCCAATCGATCGATAATTTTTTGGTAGTGGATGACGTCCCAGTTTTTTATTCCCTATATTGTCCATTTTGAATACTGCCCTCAGTTTTGCGGAAATTGGGTAATAAAAAAACAAAAAATTATTTAATCATTAGGATCAAACAGCGTGCGCTCGACCCGGATACGCTAGGGGTGTTGCAACCTCGGCGTATCCCCCCGCATTGCCTTTTGGCATGCCGGCCTATGGGCGTTCATGCTGGCTTACGCGGGTGGTGGCTGCATGGTACCTCCGGGGCTTGGTCCTGCGACGCAGCCTTCGGTGACGCAGGCTCAGCATCCTGTTGTTCACGGGCGCTGTGTTGTCACAGCCACGCTTCCTGTCCTCCTCCAGCTCCCCTCCCGTGGCGCCTGCTCCTGTACGGGCGACGGTCTTGGCCTGACAGCGACCCATTTGTTTGGGTGCTGCTCTGGACCTCTGCTCGGGTGCGTTGACCCTGCCTCATCCTTTTGCAAGAGGTGGACCAGTGGCCTGTCCCCGTATAAGGCGTGGTCCATGCGCGAGCGAAGAGTTGATCTGGTCCTTCGCGTTCCTTCGGGGGATGCGAGAAACTCTTCGCCGTGCCGGACTTCGAGGCGGGGGTTTACCGCGAGCGTCTCCTGCTGTGGGCGATCTGCTGCCTCCCTCTCATGTTTCTTGAGGTGAGCTGGCCGACGATCGACGGCACGGCTGTCGGTCGCTCAGCGATGCTCGTCGTTTTCAACTTACCCTCTTGAACTTCTTAGGATTGCGGCGGCTGGGCTGGGGCTGGGAGTCACCCGAGTTCGGGTATCTCTCGCCGCGGTTTGGCTCCTGTCGCTGGACGGGGTCATGGCTCTTGCGTCGCATAACCTTGGTGTGGCGACGCGGAACGTCAGGCTCATCTGGCGTCCTCTTCTCCAGCTGGCCAACAGCCTCACAGGTTCCCCTGTCGGGGGGTCTTCTTTGTTGGTTCGGAGTTGGAAATCTGCCTCTGATCCACGAACGAGAATACCCTTGGGCTGGGCCCGCCAGTACAGGGGAAGGGCAAGGGTGCCTCCTCAAAGAAGTTCTTCTTAAGGCCAAAAAAAAAAATGGTTTGTCTCAAAGCTGACGCGCCCGTTTGTAATTTCGCCGAAATTGAAAAAAAGTTATGCGGACTTTTTTTTATTTTTTTTCAAAAAAAAAGTCATGAACTCCCGAATTTTTGGTTGAAAACTGAAATTGTTGAAAAGCACGATTCACGCAATCTGCGACTCTCGCGGTTGAACTGACTATTTTTACTTTTACGGTTGACGTGAGTGGCAGGAACGCTACTTCTCTTCCCCGGGGCACCAGCGTGTGAAGTGAAAACCCCACCAGGGATCCTCAAATAAATAATCGGGATAGTACACTCGATCAAGAGAATGGTGCGTACTGACTGCACACTGCATCTGCATGAAATCTGTAACTTATAGTGCCAGTCGTGCTGGCCTATTACTCTATACGTCATCCCCCTGTTGACGTCTGTGTGACTTATGCATAAATACTTAGGGTAGCTTATCGAAAATGGTGGCTCTATCACCATCGATGGCGAAAATTGTCTAATATGGGCATTTGTAAACATGTCACCCGCCTGACTCCAACCACCAAATAAATGGCAATATACTTCCGGTAAGTGTGCAGGCTCGAAAAACGGGTGGAATCTGTCACTAAAGTGGCTGTTTAGCGTCGAATATCGCAAAACCAAATCGAAGACCCCCATACATTAAACTATGCAATAATAGTTTTAGCGATGTGCAATCCATTTATATATGATTCCTTGCAAAATCTTGCCGCTTCGTTCAAAATCCCGCCATTCACACAGTATATTTTACGTGTATTTCAAATGCGGCACTTTTTTTACTGGTGTGCGGGTCATTGGTCAATTGCAACGTCCGCGTATATAATGTGCTTCGGAAATTAAAACGATGGATACAGTTTTCTTAAAGTTAAAGTTGTAATCCTGCAACTATAAACAAATGGATCCTCCACAAAACCTGATAAGAACAGAACTCTTAAAGAAATTGCAATTGAAATCTTGTGTTTTGGGGGAAATCCATGTTGGATCTGAAGGCAGGAAATCGCTGATTTTGATACGGCCATGACTGCATAATTCGATACCATGGTAGAGGTACCACGCACAGGTGAAAGTGATCAGTGGGGGGCATGCACATTGATATTTATTGCCGAGACAAGAGTTGAAAATACAAAAAAAAAAAAAAAAAACATACCGCAACGCATTACTTTTTCAAGCAATATCAGCTTTGAACCCAAACGATTTTTTTTTTTTGGCCTCAGTAGGAAGGCAGCCAGTACCTCGCTGGGCCACATCGACGAATTCGATGCTGTTGTCCGCCAGCCTAAGGCGTTCCTCTGGACGTCTGGGGCGCAAGACGGAAGCCGAGGCAGAGGGGAAGTCAGAACTCCAAGAATTCAGCAAGGAGCTGGCGTTGACGGGTGGCGGCCGCTGTTCGGGACCATGTCCATGGCTTCAACCCTCGGGGGCGTGCTTAATCTATTATTAGCATCGCTGGAGAGAGAAATCGTCGGCGATTGCTGGGTGAGGAGAGTAGGTATCCACCGGTTATCGTCTGGATTCACTGCCCTCCACCACGTCATTTGTCAGGAGGGTCACGCGGCTCCCGCAGACCAAGAGAGCGTCAGGTCGTGCTTTGGGGACCTTCGATGCTAAGCACGGCAATCGTTCCTATCGCCCTCGATTTCGAGGGGGTTTGTGTCGGCTGCTTCGTAAGCTCTCAAAAGAGGACGATTGGCGGCTGATTCTCAATCTGAGGCCGCTCAGGTCGTCATCAAACCGAGTAATTTCGGTCGGTGACGCTGAGACCCACCCGCTCTCCGGTACCAATCTAATGTTAGGCCGAGTCTATGGATCTCGAGGACGCCTCCTACTTCACAATCGAGCGGGGAGAACCAACGCTGGTCGTTCCAGGGAGATCTAGGAGCGTACCAGTTCCGGTGCCTCCGTTCGGCCTGTCCACGGCGCTGCGAGTCTTTATCGTGTGGTCAAGGCCGTTGGCTCGATTCTAGTTCTCGGACGGCAGGGGAGCAACCTTTGTACCTATCTGGAGGATTGGTGATCTACGCCCGACGAGGGACCTGCGCGTCACCCAGCCAAGTGGGTGGTGCGGGGGTCATGAAGTTGGGGGTCATCGTGAAACTATCAGAATCCAACTTCGAACCGATGCCAGTTCCCAGTTTTTGGGAGCGCAGCTGGATCTTCTCAAGGCCGTGTATGCCCTATGTAGGGCGTGTAGCGGTGTAGCAATATCATTCATTGCGATACGCTCTTTCCGGGGCAGCAAGCTTGTGCTCTGGCTTGGCTCCGGGTTCTGGGACGCATGGCCGTTCTGTCGGCTCGTATGTGACCAATTCCAGCTGCACCTTCTGGTACACTTTCGTCCGTCCACGGAAAGCGTAGACCACCTGGTCCTGATGACTGCGATGTGAGGGGACGCTCTGTCTTGGTGGAGGGTGCCCAGCAATCTCCTTAGAACGTGGAGTTCCCTCTTCCAGCAAGGCCTGATCCTGACCACAGATGGTTGGGTCGGGGCTGGGGCAGTCACATTCGGGACGAGACCGTTTCGGGCCGCTTCGGCCATGGATCGGTCTCTTCACATCATTGTCCTGGAACTGAAAGTGAGTTTATCATCTGCAGCATTTCCAGGACGTGGGGTCGGTGCAAGATCCTAATCGGACCACAACAGCGGTGTTGTCGTCATCACCTGCAGGGCTGGAGAGATCTCCCACTCTTTTCTCCACACGATCTTTGACGAGTGGTATGTGCATCGAGAGGGGGATCCGTTAACAGATGTTCACTTAGCGGGCGTTCACAATGTCACTGCGAACTGTTAACCGGGGCGGAACACCTCTTAGTGGTCTCTGTTCATCGGGTCTTTAGCGCAAGTATCTTCGGGTTCTAGATCACCCGTCGATAGATCTGTTCGCATCCGCCGAGAAATGCCAAGCTCCTGACTTAGGCTCCCTGGGATGCGATTTTTGTTTTTTTTCCCGGGCTGGGCGTCGGGATGCTTTTCTCTGGAGCGGTAGGGAGAGTGCGCTTACGCGTACCCCCGATCCCAATCATCCCTAGAGGAGAACCTGGTAGGAAGGGTCGATCCAAAAGTAATACTGTGGTCCCCTTCTGGCCTCATCGGCCGTGTTTTCGTCCGCTGGTGATCCTGCTTGCAGGGTCACCGCGGACACTCCCGCGGGACTATCATGTCCTGTGGGAGTCACTGCGTGGTTTGCTCCAGACGTTATTGGGGACACTTTAACTGGCAGAGTGGCCGGTGTCAGGAAATGTTTCCAGACGCAAGGCGTTTCTCGTGACGCCTGCCGATCTGGTGACCCGGGGTACCCGCACAACAACGACGCAGTGTGACACCACTCTCTCGCTTTCGCCATTGAGCACGATGGGCGGGTCTTCGTAAGAGGGGTTCAGGACGAAATTATTTGTCCGGACCACCTCTGTTCCTCAGATCGCAATCTTCATCGAATTTTGATTCAGTAAGATGGCCTTAGAACGAACACAATCAAGAATCTCAAGTTGGCGGTTCGGTTCTATCACCGAGGAACGTCCCCTGGGGCTGTTCCGAGCAGGGATGAGTGTTTTGAACAGCTCTTACTTGGCATGTTTTACACCAGGCCCTGCAAACGAGGCCAGTTTTATGCCTGAAGTGGATGGTGGGACGTGCCAAGCCGCCCTATGGAGTTTTGACAGGCGTGACGTACGAGCCGATGGGCTCCTCCAGTCTGGCCGGACCATTACGTACAAAACTTTTTTCCTGCTGGCGATGGGGTTGGGCCGTCGCGCCTCCGAATTGCACGAATTGTCGGTGGGGAAAATTTATGTTTTTGGGACGTTTCGGTGGCCACATCTCTTTCTGCCCGGGTCTTCTCCAGTGTGAACGACTGCTTCAGGGCACCCCTCTGCTTTGACGCGACATGCGGTTGAGTCTCGGTGAGGGGGAGACGGCTATGGGAGTCCGGTGGGAGGCTCTCGATTTTTAACCTATCCGTACGAAGACCTTCGTGGGACACGTGGGTCTGCGCGGTTATCATCGGGCCTTATGCGGGTGAAACGCGGCGAAGTGCTACGGCTCATTCACCAGAGCTGGGGGCAGGTTCGGCTGTTTCACGCGCCTCCGCCCTTAGAACAGATCATTAACACGTTCGTCGGCGCTCGACCATTCCTTCATAACAACGGCATGAGGGATAGAGTCCCGAGGCGGCGTTTAACTTGAGCCGTTCTTTAAACAGCATGAGGCATGAGCAGTTCGGGTAAGGTAAGTATTCCCGGGACTTTTAACCGGAATTCATTATTTGGTGGACGGGGAGCGACGAGGGGGGCTATTTGTCCTAGGCCTTTAGTGTTAGTAGCTTTCGCTTCTCTGTATCAACCGGGGTGTGCTTCCCCCCGGCCGCCTTTTGCGGATGGCCTTCGGGTTCGTTCTACTCTCGGTGGTTTTCTATTCGAATCGTGTACGCTTTTCGGGCGACAAACTACCTCGGCCTATGTCGGTGCTCGTTGGAAAAGGGTTTTTTTCAATTGTCGATTTGCACTTGTATATCAGCATTGGAAACCTAGGAGCTTCAACTTGAGGGAGTTTGTTGAAAACAGCTGTTTATAAACTCCCGTGATTGGAAATCTCCTTTTCCAATGTCGATCCTTTCCCACCCCAGCCCCCACTGGTTGTCGCCCGTGAGGTGAGCCTATGGGGTTGCGGGGCAGGGAGGAAAAGAGGACGAGCATGATGGATCGCGGTGACGTCAGTAGTATGACGTCGCCAGGATCGCTGAATGAAATTTGGGAATAGTTTTTGGGGTCCTCTGTGCCCCCAAAGATGATGCAATTTGTTATTCTCCGACATTGGAAAAAGGAGATTCCAAAACACGGGAGTTAAGAAGAACACAATATGTTTTCAAATCTTTCACTGTAGTGGGCCTACATCAAACACAAGGAGGAACAGAGAGTATCCTATGTGCCTTGCAACCATCCGCCTCCTAACTTGGTGCCAGTACCATTTAACACTCAAGGGGGAACATCTACCGAGAGTTTCAATGTTATAGAAGACAGTTTTCCAGAGGATAAATCAGACTAAATGATAAGCTATTCGGTATCAAATGTGAGAGTGGCATCTAAACAGCCGTGTATGCCAGATGATTTTTCAAAAGAACCTTTAAATTTACAGGACCATAGTAGATCTGTTTGCAAAACAACAGAATACCAACTCCCAACAACTGCACGGGTAGCGCGGCAGCTGGGTGAGAGACTGCTTAACACTAAGTTGGGCGAACCTGATTGCATACGCCTTTCCACAGTTGAACAATTCTGGCGATGGGTATAACAAAGGTTACAGCAACCAAGGCAAGTAAGATACTGCTTTTTACCCATTTTGGCCACTCAGGTTTGGTTTTTTTTAAGATGGTCGCTTGTGGGAAGACCATCCAAGACTGCTTCCTTTAAGGCAAAAATCTGTTGGTGAGGAAGAACAGAAGAAGAAACAAAAGGTGTCGCTCCAAAGTTGCTAAATCTCTACACTGGAATGTGTGGCCTTCTAAAGCTACGCCTTCAAACGCAAGGTTTTCAGAAGAAGAAGCTGCTCCTGGCTGCGGGAGCAAGAAGGAAGTCAACATCCATATTACTATAGTAGACTTGACGCGTCAAAGTCAGGTGCAGAACACAAGGTTGAACCGCATTCTGCCTCTGTAGGAGACGTGGCTAAATTCCGAACATCTCTCTTTCAAGGAAAAGAAAACCTCAAACATTCAACTATTAGAAACTACTTGTCGCCATCTCTACATACATGATAACACGGACATAATTAGAGAAATTTAAAGTCTCTCGGGAATCTCAATTAAGGGAGGCTTTATTAAATGGCCTACTGTTAGAAGCTCACTCCATCGTGGTATCTTCCATGTTCTTCAGTACGTCGCCCAGCGAGCGTTTGACCGTTGAAATAGGAAGTAAAGCCACTCTTCTCCGACTTTAATAGTGACAGCATTCTATGATGGCTGCATCTACCAGCCGATGTTCAGAAATCCATGCGTTTGTCTACAGGGACCTCGAAAGATATGAGATCTAGATCTCACAATGTCACTCAACTTCCTCGTGCTGGGTCATGGCCAAAACACCAAGACACTCAATTATGAACCTCAGCTATAGTTCTGCAGAGCTTCCCAGCGTAGTTACTAGTGATCTGAAGATAAACGTGGTCCAGGCAGAGCTCTTGAACATTAGTTCCCAACCTTACGGCCTTCGTAGGAAACTTCTATGGATCTTCCATATCTGACCACTCTTCTTACAACAATCCCCTTACAAACCTGCATACAAAGCAAACATTTAAAGCTGGGTCACTCCCCATCTCCTGATGCTTGAAAGTGAAGCCTCGTCAGCGGGTCAGCTAACATCGCCTTATACCGGCCTGCTCATGAATTAGCCGTCAGGCAACATCAGGGCTTTTTCAATTAAGAGTGAACATATCTGAGATTAATGGAGCAGCAGGATGGAGGACGACCTACAACGTTTCAAGAACTTATATGAAGACGTCCTTACAAGTAAACCAATCGTGACCAAACATTCCGTAGCCCAAAAGTCAGAGTAAGAGGGGGATGCCATGCATCCTTGAACATGCTCATAAGGTGAGGAGTGCCGGTGGTTATTATAACTACAAGTCTTGACATAGATTTGCTGTGGGGACTTTTATCAGGTGTATATATAATATGGCAGTACTGGGGCAAAAATTATTCAGCTTCCATTAAAACTTCACATGGCGAGGAACCCCGACAACTAACTGAGACTCTCCGGCTCCCAGGCCTCACCTAGTGACCGTGTGGCAGTCATCACTAGTTGGACATCGTAAATGATATGGAGATTAAACAGAATTATCACCAAGGTTGGAGATTGTTCTATTTTATACATGTATACTTACGAAAGATTCCAACTAGTTACCCTCATCCAGGCCCTTCCCCGCAAGTGTAGCCTGGGGAAGGTAAACAAGAGCAAAGGATTTCTGGATGCAGTGACGTCATGGATGGCGTACCGATGCTAGATGGGACCGGACTTACTAGGCATGGGGCACCAAAATTTTTATGTGGCAATAGGGTTGTCCTCAAGGCCTTTTTTGAGCCACAAAAACTGCACGAGTTGGCTCATCGGAGTATACCTGTATAAACATAGGAACAATCTCACAACTGGTGAGTATAAAAACCACACTCTTGTCAAACATCAGAAAATGTTATACTGCCCTTTCACCCAAATTCCCCCAGCGAAAATATGGTCCATAGATTTTTAAGGAAAATCATGTTTTCTTGCACAATGGAATTTCAAACGTGGAGGAGAAGTAGTTAGTAAACAAACTAGCCAAAATCAGTTGTCAAACAGTGGTGCGTGATAATATTGTTCATGTGGTTTGTTTTAAGAGTGCAGAAAACCAGCTGAGCAAAATTGATCTGTGGCCAGCCCGCAAGTGTGATGGTAGGGCAGTCTCCCATCCCGCTCTCTTCTTGCACTCCTCTATTTTCTCTCTCTCGATCTCTCCGCCTTCAAACCAAAGGTTTTTCAGAAGAAGCTGCCCGTCCCTGGCTGCGGGAGCAGAAGGAAGTCAACACATCCATTCTTACTATATATACTTTGACGCATTCAACGCCGTGCAAGATAACACAATTGAATCTGCATTTCTGTCCATGCCTCTGTAGGAGACGTGCTACTTCCTGACAGCTCTCTTTCAAGAAAACCTCCAACATTCAACTATTAGAAACTACCTGTCTGCCATCTCTACTATACATGATAACCCGGACATAATTAGAGAAGATTAAAGTCTCTCGGATCTCATTAAGGGAATGCTTTATAAACGTCTACTGTAAAAGCTCAACTCCACTGGGAATCCTTTCCATTGGTCCTTCAGTAACTTCGCCAGCGAAAAGCCGTTTGAACCGTTGAATAAGCCACTCTTCTCGATTAGACTCGTAGAAACAAGATTCCTACTGATGTCTGCATCTACCAGACGACGTTCAGAAATTCATGCGTTGTCTACAGACTAGAAATATATGAGATCTTAATTCTCACAATGCACTCTACTTCCCTCGTGCTGTTCATGGCCCAAACAACAGACAACTCAATTATGCACCTCAAGCCTATAGTTTCTTCCAGAGCTTCCCCATAGTTACTAAGTGATCCCTGAATATAAACGCTGGGTGGTCCCATTCAGAGTCTCTGACATTATATAACCTACCACCTATTACTGCCTTCTAATGAAATCAATGGATTCTTCAATATCTTACCACGTCTTCATCACAAACAACTAAACCTTACAAACTGGCAACAAAGCAAACATTTTCAAGCTGGTCACTTCCCCCCCTCATCTATGATGCTTTGAAAGGGAAAGCCTCGTCACTGGTCAGTAACATCGCCTTTAACCTGCATGCTCATAAAATTAGAAGTCAGGCAACATCAAGGGCTTTTTTTCTTAAGAGTTGAACATACTGATATAATGGAAGCAGAGGATGGAGGAGACGCCCACACGTTTCAGAACGTGTATAATGAATACGTCCTTACATAACCATCGTGAGACCAAACCATCCTTTGAGCAAAGCAGTCAGAGTAAGAGGAGGATGCCATGCATCCTTATCAACATGCTCATAAGGTGAGGAGATGCCGGTTTTTATTTAAATTAATAACTACATAGTGCTTTGCATAGAATTGCGATGTTCACATGTATCATGTTTTATATAATATTGGAAGTACATTGTGCAAAATTTATTTAAGCTTCCATTAAAACTTCCATGGCGAGGAACCCCGCAACAACTGAGACGACCGGCTCCACTTCCTCCACCTAGTGACCAGTGTTGCAGTCATGCACTAGTTGGATCATTTCGTTGTATCTGGATAAATAGAAGATACGCACCAAGGTTTGTTAGATTGGTTTCTATTTTATACATTATACTTACGAATGAGCCAACTAATAACCCTCATCCAGGCCCGTCCCCGCAAGTGGACCTTGGGGAAGTACAACATTAAGCAAAGGATTTCTGGATGCCAGTTGACGTCATGGATGGCGTACCGTGCTAGCAGGGACCGCTACTAGGCTGGGCGCACCAACATTTTTAATGTGGCAATAGGGGTGTCTCAATGCCTTTGAGCACAAAAATGGCACTATTGGTCATCGATATATAGCTGTAGAAAATAGAACAATCTCACAACCTTGTTGAGTATAAACCAACCCCTTGGTTCAAATCAGAAAATGTGTATATCCCTCGTATCACCCAAAAGTCTCCAGAGAAATATGTGTAAAACAGCTTTTTAAGGAAAATCATGTTTCTTTTTCCTGCAATGGAATTTCATAAATTGGAGAGATTTAATTTTTTTAGTAGAACAAACTAGCAAATCATTTTGTCAAAACAGTGTTGCGTTATAATATTTTTAATTTAATTTGGTTTTGTTTGTAAAAGAAGTGAAAAACATCTGAGAAAAATGATCAGCTTGGCCAGCGCAATGTGATGTCAGGCAGTCCTCCCCTCCCCTCTCTCTCTCTTGCACTCTCTCGTCTTTTCTCTCTCTCTCTCTCTCCCCCTCCCCCTCCCTCCCTTGCGAAACCGTAACAGTGGGATCTCCCCACTATGCAAAGGTTAGTGAGAGACCTCTAACCCCTGGAATATCATGTTTTTAATCATAATAATCGCTAAAGCGCCCCTATTTATATTTGAATATTGGCTCTCACTAATGGTTTTTAATCTGTTTAAAAAAAATCATCTTTTTCATAGTGGGAACCTTACTTCTTTTAACCCCCCTACTATGTGGGGTCATTAGGGGTCCCTCACTCCCATGGTCCCCACCATTCACAAAATCTTTCGCACTTAACCCGATTCGTCTCGGACCCCGTCTCCTCAAACTTGTTTAAACGAACGTATACGCAGAACTCTGCAGTAGACCCTAAGGAAGACAAGACATCTTCTCCACAAAAATGTAGCACCGTAAAGTGGGGACATCAAAATGTCCCCACTTTTTCCATGAAAAAGACGGTGCAAATGTCCAAAAATGTCCCCAATCTACGGATTCACGGTGCTCTCTCTCTCTCACACGACTCTCACTCTCTCACTCTCGCTCACTCTCTCTCCTCTACTCTATCGCTCTCTTCCCTCTCTCTTCCCCGGCCACTCTTCCCTGCAATGTTGGGAAGTGTTTGACCTCCTCTCTCATTCTGAGAGTCACGTTTTTTCTCTCCTTTTGTTTTTTTTTTTCCTTTTTGTGTTACCAGGGATAGTCACTCTAAAGTGGAGTAAACCATGCCCTCCTTCCCAGTTGGATTGGACCACGGAAGATGGCCTCCCTACAGCCTAAGTTGTGAGTGTGTTTGTAATAATTGCAAAGTTGCATTATCAATTCCCTAGATCACATATGCCTTGGACTTCAACTTGTTCAGTCAATACTATTCCCATAATTTTTATACCTTAAAGGCGCATCAGTGATTTCTTGACCAGTTTTGCAATAAAATTAATCACAACTCTGCAAAATCTGGCCAAAAAGTGCAGTCAGTTCATTTCAAGGATTATTTGTGAATTTTCTACAAAAGATTGCCCTACTTTGAAAAACTTCGTTTGATATCATTGATAATTTATCATTTATAAAGCAATAGGTAATTTAAAAAATGGGCAAAAAATCACTGATTATGGCTTTTCAATTTTTTTAGAAAACTTGTGAATAGCTGTAATCCGTGATGTGGTATATATCAAAACCAGGCTGACTTGAGCAGGAGATGGAATTTTAGTTCATTGTCAAATATCAAAACAGAGACTTTTTTGCATTGCCTTGCTTTGTTTGTTATCATGGCTATCAAAGTTATTGTAATTTTTAAATTTGATTTTCCAAATGTTCAAAATGGAAAAGCCCGTAAAATAAACAAAAATAATAATATAAAGAAAAAAAAGGATAATACAACAAATGTCTGTCAAATTTGTTACCAAGGATTTTTACGTCAATTTCACAGCATTTTTTTAGCATAGCTAGACTCACAAAGTTTGTAAAAAAAACCTCCAATTTTGACAAAATCAATCCTTCACATCACCTCATTTTGGTCGCTTTCCCTTTAAACCTTGCCCAATTCCGCTTTGTTTTTTAATACAATTCACATGTCGTTTGCAGTCAGTTTGGAATCTGCTGTGAGTGCTCCATTAGAATAAGTTATATTTTGACAGTAGGATGATGGTTTTTTGAATGAAGGTAGTGATATTTGAAGTGCAGGCGGTTTTCAATTGGAATGCCTTTAAGGAGCTGTTAAAATGGGCAGCAAAGGTGGAATTTACCTACCAAAGGGTTCTAGCACACAATTTTACATAATCAATGTGTATGTATGCCTATTTTTAAGTGAAATAGTAGTATGGCAAATTCAATCCCTTAAAGTATGTAAAGTCATACACGCCTGTGACAACTCCTATGACACTCATATCACTCATCAAATTTGGGAATTTGTTTAAATAGTCATAAAAAAATAAATACGCTTCTCTGTTGAGCAGTAGTGAACATTAGCAACAGTAGTATTTTGTATATTTCGTTTGCAAGACATGTACATGCTGCTTTCATCTATTAAACATTTATTGTTTATCTTGCAGTCTCCAATCTTGGACAAAATTGTTGGAACACTTTTGAACAATTTTTTCGAAAAATGTTCCCCCGTCTCCCCAAACCAATGTTTGAATGGGGGTATCATCATCATCATCCCTTGTATTCGTCCACATTGATTGATGGGGGTGGGGAAGGGTAAGTTGAAGTGCAAGGTTTTGGCTTTCATTGAGTGAAACAGGGGAGCAGTCTTCTCAACCTGGCCCGGTGAGAAGTAGCACATTTTAGTGAAAGTGGTTCCAACAATTTTTATTCCAAGATTGTAGGCACCCCTGTGGCATACCCAGGGTACATGTATATTCATAATAACACTAAGGCACCATGCTTTGATTATGGTTCCATTAATCTAGTCTATATTGGTGTAAAATAGATAATGGTCATTTTAAACATGCTTTAGTTTTAACATAAACGATAGGATTTGTTGTTTGCATAGACTCATTTTGCATACTGGATAGGTGGTCCAATGTTAGTGTTTGCAGTGCATACCCAGGAATATATTACCCAAGCCTTAGATCATGCCATGGTCGAGTTTGAGGATGACCCAATTTTTTTTTTTTTTGTATTTTATGGTCATATGTCCTGACACCATTTACGACCTGGGTCTGTTCCCCGAAATCGTGCGTAACCCTACGTTATACTAACTCATGTGTAATTATGTTCAACATAATAGACCTTTTTATACCATCATAGCGGTGCTTTAGATAAATTGGTTCATTCGGCATGACATAGTGGGCACATAGATTTACGACGAAGTTTTTCGCGAACGGACCACTGAATCTGCCATTGTGCTGATGATAAAATGTGACTTTGTTTCATCAATGTATTTGAAATATGTTTTTAACGGTCCATGGCCCGATCGCTAATATCCTAGCCCGTCCCCAGGGACCACCCAGATTTTACCGGAAATGGTAAAAATTTTGATATCCAAGAAAGCTACTATTTCCTTTGCCTCCTTCCTCATGTACCCTGAAATTTTAGGCTTAACAAGATGTTTGGTTTGGAAAGTTATAAACGAAAATGTGCCCCCGTTTTGGTCGACCAATTTAATTTTGCACAAAACGGTACTCTATGGGACTACAAAAGCACGTTTTTAGCCCTCACTCCAAAAGGATTTGAAATAATCGGCGCAAAACTTTAACAGATGGGATTTTGGGGTGAAGTCCCATTCTGTCAAAATGAAACTAAATATCCAAATCGGCAAAAGCCCATCTCCCGTTCATATACAAGTGTGAGTCAAAAAAACCCTACATTCAGAATAAAATAATTAAAATAGTTAAGATTATTTTTTTTGCTCAAATGTGTGCTTATGGTTTAAAGAGGGATAAAACAGGCTTTCATTTTCAGAAAAGTTTATTTGGTGTCATTTGGACTTTGGAGGAAGAAGTTTATGGCCTATTTTTGCTGAGAGACTTAAAAAGCCTGTTTGGCCCCGATTTTTACCCAAACAAGATCAATGCATCGTTTACATAGAGTAACATGGTCTTCAGCAGTGATTTGCTGAATAACCAAATTATTGTAAAACAATAGAAGGTGCGAGAATAATTAGAAGGATTATAAACATAATCCGGAGATTACAAAAGAAAATGCAGAATGAAACAACAATGTTCAATTCGCAAATAAGAAAGCAGATAGTTTGGGTGTAGAGACCACAGTTTACTTTGGTTCAATCAGATTTCATGGTTTTATCCTCAACGAAACTTGGGAGCCAACGTGAAACCATAGAAGGTTTTGAATTTCACTTGAAAAAAAAAAACAGGGCAATAATGATTTTTTAAGTTAATTCCAATTTATTTACAGAAAACTTAAGCTTTATTTCTCAGGCAATTTATGACGCTTGCTTTACTGGATTTGTCAATAATTACCTTAAGATGTAAAAAAAATCTCTGATTAGTTTCATTATGTTCATGAACTGAGACATTAGAATGGGGTGATTTCAATAACTGACTCTTATGATTGAACAATGGTATTTAATTTGTTGAAGATAGTTAACTTATAATTACTGTTACACAATAGACCATTTTATATTTCAAATGCTTATTGTATTTGTCGAGAAGAAATCGATCCCATCTTGAATTTGCATGTGTGAATTGTCTTTGCTATAATGTGTTATGGTATAGACGTGGTCGGTGTCAGTCTCTCCGCATTGTATGGCTAAAAGCGGCCAAACAGAATATTTAGGTGTCTCCGCAAAATTGACATAGTTTGAACCCCTAAGTCCGGAAAGGACACAAATAAAAATCTTCTGATAGCCTGTTTAGTTCTGTAAACAACACAAACCAACATTAAGCCAAAAAAAAAAAAAAAATAACTTTTAACCTTTGAAGAAAAATTCTTTCCTGAAGATAGGGTTTATGACCACACTGTAGGTTTAGTGTGTTAAAAAGTCTAGATCATTGTGTAATATCTGAGACATAAATATGGCAGGCCTTAAAGCTGTTAACCTAGCCGAGGTGCTCAACTAGACACTCAATTGGGTTTGGTCGTGTACTAGGTCAGAGAATAGTATGTAGCTATTACGGGGTCCATCACGCAATTTTAAAACTGGCATTATACCTTGACGTTTAAAATCATACCTAATGTCACGGATTCTTATTTATAACGGATGAGCAGTTAATGTCCAATGTACTTAACGCGGATGTTTGGCGTCAATATAAACTGGCGCAAAATGAAAGAAAATGAAGGCAATGAAGTATACTAAAATTTGCCTTTATTACAATTCACATGCGAAAATCTTATAGAAAACTGTTTATAATACCTCAGTATTGCTTTATTTTTGTTCTACTAATGATATATTCATGATAATTACACACAGGGAACGGAATACCAAGAGGAGGTCGGTAAGTGAAGTATTAAAACTTTTTCCGACAGGTTTTGCGTTGGAAAAAACCCCACATATTATCATCTACTTAGTTCATAGCCGCGGCTTCGCCCGGGATATGACGTGTCAAGCTATATTAACTTTGTAATTAATGCAAAGCAACCTCTCAAGATTCCAATTGCTTGTTCGAAAAGGGAAAGCTTCGCAAATGTTAAATATTGGGTTGCGCAAATGGTTAAATAAAAACCCATACCAATGATTAAGGGACAGTTATGAGAGTATGTGGATACCCAGCACTCTAAGCAAAATGTTCGCATCTAGGGAGGGCGCGGATCTAGGGAGGTGGCGCGCCGACTCCGGGTAATTCTGCAAAAACTTGCAAAATCGGCCCATTTTGGACAAGTTTCAGCGTTCAGCCCCCCGGTAATTTTGATGTTGTTCAAATCCTGGATCCGGCCCTTGTCTAGCTGTGCAGTATGTATGCAATGCCATGAACCGTCATGGTGTTGGATACTGGTAAATCATATTTAAAACCAGAATAGTTTGAGGGTTTACTGCAAGAAGGCCCCCTCTGCAATAGCCCATTTGTGTTGTTGTTATTAAGTGTTATACCGGCCAAAATATAACACCTGGCAGCTACTTGACAGGATTGGACTTTTTTGCTAAACCTCGATTTGATTGATTCTGATTCATGTTTTATTCGTATTATTTTTTGTTGTGTGTAAATATTATTTCATACCCAAATAATTTCTGTAAGGTCTAGTCATGGCGCTCTGCTCCCTAAAACTTTGAGTGGCATCATTGTAAAGGTGCACTGTAACAAATATTAACCAGCTGCCAATAAAGCTTGAAAGTGAGTACTGTGGATAATGCACTGGATGTATGCAGCATGCTCTAGTAGAACTCATGGTCCTGGTGTCCGTTCGCAAAACTCATGCGTAAACTACGTGTTTACTAACTCATGCGTATGCCCACATAAGAGACTTTTAATACCAGTAACACAAGTGCTATTGAAAAATTTGTGTCACTCTGGCATGATAGTATTCATGTAGATTTACGACCCGAGTTCCCACGAACGTTACTCCTGAACTACTTTTGAATTTCAAGAAAGATGGCCACTTATGTGGAATTTAATAGGAGAATGGAGGTGGGAAGGTACCAGTTCCTGCTCCTATATATACAAGTATTACCGTGAGAGCTCTGGTTAAGTGTAGGTGACTGCCATAGTGCTCTTTATAAATACTCCTTTTGCCATCTTGAAATTGATTAGCAGTTTCTTAATAAAAATCCTCTTACATTTGTATTGGGCATGGAAAGGTCTAGCTTTTTAATTGCGGCAAGTATACAGATTACCACATGCTAATTTCTCAATCCTGCATAACATTTTCCTGTTCAGAAGCGTATTGTCAAGTTTTGTAAAGGACAGTCCCAGTAATAATCCAAAATTGTCCAAAATTTGAAATCATCCAAAGCAATACATGTTAAGTTCATATCAAAGGCAATACCATGTAGTTTCATGAACAAATATTACCAAGATGTTGGTTGGTAGATATGAACAGAAAGCTCGAAATGACATGATGCTGACGTACATTCCAAAAATTGCCACTTTACATTCACCACTTGGAAACAAAAAGTTGACCAAATTTTGACAGTGCAGTACTCTTTGATTTGAATTGGTTTTGTCATTTTTGAGAAATAATTTCATTTTTGTGGATGCATTGAACAATTTTCTCGGCATCTACCGCAGCAAACAAAATTTAACATAAAGAATTAATGGCTGTGGTTTTTCTTTACTGGTTCTTAGCTTGGTCCCTCTTGCAAACATATACTCTATCAGCAGAGGTGGGCTATAGAGGGTCTATTTGGGTATAGTTTCAGTCACTTGAACACAGGCCTGAATGATGACTTTAAATTATACTTATCCATTTTTGAAGAAAAAATGGAAAAAAGTGCGAAAACAGGGTGCCCCAGGGAAAAATCCAAAATGGCTGCCATATTGGCGAAAAAATCATATTTGACCATAACTTGATAATCTTTTGTTTAATCACCTTTATTTTGTGGCAATACCATGTTTGGCCTTGCAAGGCAGACTTTCTTGCCAACTCCATCTCGCACGAGTTGTTGTTCTCGATATTGTAGTTTTAGCTTAAAATTGAACTCTGTGCTTTCCAAAAGTACACATCATATCAAAAGTTTTAAATTTTTTCTGGTGGGCCATCATCAGAATTGTTGATTCATCATTTTTGAAGATAGAGCTGGTAACACTTACCCTTACCAATTGCACTGGGAAGCAATTTAACATTTGATGAAAAACACTCTCAGTGGAATATACAGGGGTCAACAAACTTCTTATGGTAGGTTTCAATGGAGGGCATTTTTATGACATTAAAAAAGCCTAACAGTTTAAAACTTTTTACCAAAACAATATCAAAATCAATAACAAAAATAAAAAAAATAAAACACTTTTTGAATGTTAAAGTCAATAGGATGCACTTTTTAGGAAAGCGCACTCAGAGCTCAATTTTTAAGCAAAACTGCATTTTCAAGAAAATGAAAACCTAGTTATAGTGAGATGAAAGTGACAGATGCAATCATGATTCCTAATACCTCACCAAACTGCTAGCTGCAAACATACTCCAAAGTACACTTTGTGAATGGTTCTGCAAGGGAGGTATATTTGTGAATTGTCAGCTAACAGCAAACAAGAATCAGAATTAAATTTTCAGATGTATATGTTGATACTCCTATCAGAGATGCTTCAAATAAAATTGATAAAATTCAAAAGCCAACATCATTTAGGAAGTTCTGGGTACTCAGTCTTTGAAGTGCATATCTGCAACTATGGGATTGGTCATAATGAACTTCTACTTGCTTGCAATAATCACAAATCTGAATAACCGATTTTAGGTACGTAGTCTTCTACGCAACTCGGGAGACTCTTATATTTCTAGGGCAACCACACTAAAATGGCTACTTTTTACCATGTTACAATGGAGTTAATTTATCTCAATTTTCAGGACATCCTTAGGACTCATGCACTGCTAGGATTAAATATTCCAGTACAGTTCTACCCGGATATTTTTTTTATATGTTTATTCCAAAAATGAGTGCTCCTTTTTATGAAATGCGAGTAAAATAGTAAACAATGTCTGGTAATGTTTTTTTTTAAAGTGCTCTTAGATGTTAAGGTACCATTTATATTATTCTGACAGTCAGTACAAATAGTGTGATGTATAACTTAATGTAAGACAAATCTCAGGTCACACTAGGGGTGTTGTAGTTAGACCCTTTCTAGACTTACGAACTACGTATGTTTTTCATAGAAATTGTATATAATTTTGAATTAGGTAACAAATTTGCTATGAGTCTAGCAGATTATGTTCTCATTATTTTTGTAATTTCAAAAATGGGTAATTGGTGGTTTCTGTCACAATTGAGGTTATCTGTGAAAAGGGCCACTAAAACGTGTTAGAGGCTGTAATGTACTGTCCAATCAAAACTTGAATGTTTGTGTGTCTGCGACAAGCCAGAACAGCACATAGGGATTACTTTGCTATAATTAGATGACCAGAAAATAGGCGGGGAATTATCATTTTCGCGCGTAAAAGGTACACCACAATGTACCCAGCATTTGCACAGGAACGCCTGGCACGCAAAATATAACTGCCGCGTCTGAGTAGTCTTGCACTTCAATATTCCATATCAGTTGGAAATTTATGCGGGACCGCCGATTGGTGTAATCAAAGTATAGTATGTGTGTGTGTCGGTGTGAGTGTTAAAACTGTTAACATGCACCCTTATTGGACTCATACTTTAGCCCATGCCTCAACCCATACTCGATCAAAGAAAACAATGGACCAAGGACTAAATGGGGTGTACACAAATTGACCTCTGATGACCGTTTTCATAAACGCGATGGCGGCCAGATGACACGAGTTCAGGGATGCTCTATATACAGAACATACTGTGTAGGTTTTTGTGGGTTTTTTTAGCTTTTTCTTTTTTTTTTGCATATCATTGAATCGATGTACTGGTCTAATTTTGTTGTTTTTTTAAAGTTTCTAGTTTAATTCTTTTATATAAGGTGCTTTTGTCATTATTATGAACAATGTTCATATCATATGCCCCGTAGCCCACTGTGTTGCATTTTTTTTTTTTTTGGCAGCTAACTACCCAATTCTGAATATCTTGCAGAGAAGATTGACCTAGTAAACAATACCTTGCAATTGGTCAAAATAACACCAGCTATCTGAGCTAGTGATTATTTTTAGCCCATTTGCCAACCATGTTAAGGATGTGGGTTGATCTGAAAGGGCTATATATAGAGCTTATATAGTTGGAAGCTGTATTTCATTGGCTGTTGAAAAATTGAATAGTGATGTATTAGCCAATCAGAGATGGCGTTTTTTTGTCAAAGCAGTTAGTGCCCAAGTGGTTACTGTGCAAATATGTTAGTCATGATACACAGTTAGGCCAGTGGTTTCAGATAGTATCAACAATCTGAACCATTTTGAAATGTCCAGTAATGTAATCAGGAAGACCTTACAGCTACATGCTTTTTGTGTGTGTGTCAAACCTGTAGTTGACACTTTTATCAGACATTTTCCTTAAAATTGAGCATAACCTTCAAGAGCAAAATTTGTTGTACCATTTGGGCACAAATAGCATGATCTGCCATTTCAAATAGCCGTTTAGTTATATTCTTGGATCACGGCAAAAAAAGTTTTGAAAATTGGTCTAAAACTTAAAAGAATGGCAGTTAGCTTGGTAAATGGCAGGACTTAGGGCGCAATATTTTTGCATGCATGCACTGAGTTTTACAGTGGTATTGCAACATACTGTCATGAGACCTGCAGACAATGAATCTGCTTCGGCTATGAATTTGGCACAAACAGAAAACTCCCAACCTGATGGTGCATGGACGTATTTGCTGATGGAATTAAATCTTAAAACATGGCGAATTGACTCGGCTGTTAAGAAATTGGTCATCGTGTTTTTGGTTTTAGCAATTGTGTGATTTATACTTGATTTATAGTTAAAGGTGATTTGTTTGTTTGCATTGACTCGTACCGACAATAAACAGGTTGTAGAATGTTGTTAAACAGCTTTCCCGATGGGATACCCAACAGTATGGATTTAGTGTAAATCAATTTTCTATAACATATTTTCTTGGGCCTACAACATGTTAGCTGATCAGATGAGCTGATCAGGTAAAGCGAATAGCTTTATTTGTACATATAACATGTGTGGTATTTTTATTTGTATATTTACATAGGTAATATATACTCTGATATCAAAGTGCTTCATAATACCAATATTATGTTATTCGCGTTATATGTTGTACTTGTACCAAATATTATGTGTCTGATCCAAAATCTGTGAGATTATTGCATTTTTAAAGGAGGCATGAGGACATTTCCAGGGAGAAGCACCCTCAATTTTTTTTTAACCCAAGTTTTTTTGCATATTTGGAATGCTACCAATGTATTAGATCACACCTGAAGTGAATAAGCTGAATACGTCATCTTTATGTAATAAGATGATGATTTAGTAATTTCTGTCGTGCAATGACAGAAATTCCAAAGCATGGTTTCCTATAAGGACGATTTGGATAGCAGGCAAGTTCAAAACGAGGTTTGTGGTTTTCTTTCATGCTTGTTTGTCCAATAAATCTTCCAAACGTTCTTGTAGGTGGTCTACAACCGATCAAGTGCAATTTGAGAGAAATTTTATCCTCAAAAAGTCTGCCAAAAAGAACTAGGAATTCCATATTGTCAAGGGGATTTTTTTAACTGCCAAAAAAAATGAACTCTGTATTACACACCTAGTCAGCTCTAGATGACTAGACTAGATATGACTAATAGACTTCTTCATTGATATTTATAGGGCGCTTGCTCTAAAAGTCATGTAACAACCCAAGCATGAAGAAAATACAAAGAATCACCTGCAGAAATATCTGAAATGTTCAGGTAAACCAGACATTGTCTATTAAGGGGAGTGAGAGTGATCGCTCCCCTTCCACTCTCCTTAAGTGCATTTGATCGCTCCCCTGCAGCTCTCCTTAATTGCATTGTAGGAGAGTGATTTGTAACTACTCTTGGAAAATCATTTTTTGCTGTACATTGCAGTGGTAAAAGCTCCTATTTTTTCCCTTGAATACTCTCCTTAATTTGACATGGAGAGCACTAAACTGTAAAATTGGATAATTTCCTCCTCCAATTTTTTTCTCCTTTCCGCGCCGCGTAATTTTTCTTTTTTCGCGTTTCTGTAATTTTTTAAACACTTTTTGCTTGTTTTTAAATTCGCTCTTTTCAGCGATCCTACATAGACCTACAACACAAAGTAAAATTTTCGCGCGTTTTTTAATTTCGCGCTAGCTCAGAAGTGTGCGAAAAGCGCGAAAATTAATGTAGCGCAAAAATTTCCCTTGTACAGTACCTCTTTTTTTATAAGACAATGTCTGGGAACAGGTGCATGTTTTGTATTTTCAACATGGTTGATATCTGGTGAACAGACTTAAAGGCTGACTCAATTCTTTTAGTGTGTATTACTTAAAAATAGTCAACTGGAACTAAAGATAGTCACCTAAAATGCTCAATTCAAAGTTTGAGATGAATCTGATTTTTTTGTTTTGATGCAATAAACATTATGTATAGTGTGACAGACTGACAGTACCATAGGATACTGTGTATTACGAAATTTCGGATCCAGAATTTTCTACACAAAGAACATTGATTTAAGTTTAGCTCTCTCACAAAGTGATTAGAATGTGGACACACTATGAAATAAATCACTGAAAAAAATCACTGAAATCTAAAATGAACTTTGAAAAAGAGTAATGCTGAAATTATCACTGAAATGATCACTGAAAGTGTAATAATTTCAGTGTGATTGGTGCATTTCAGTGTGATTAGTGCATTTTAGTGTGATTAATGTCCAAGGTCATTCCACTAATCACACTGAAACTTGCTAATCCCTCTGAAATGATCATATCAGTGATCATTTCAGCATTACTTTTTTTTTCAGTGTTCATTACAGATTTCAGTGTTTTTTTTCCAGTGATTTTATTTCATAGTGACAAGCATCATGTATATGCAAAGAACGTGACAGTTTCCATTTTGTTTTGACAGCATTTCTCAGGATGAAAATAATAGTCTTTAGCAATGCAATAAAGTATTGATTGAATAGATAATTTACTTAATGCAATAGGATAATTATTACCTTTTCCAAAAGCTAGCATTGGGTCCAGTAAATATTATTCTGTCATGGAGCAGGCAGTCGGTGAATATGTGTGTATAAATAACTAGTTTAACATGCATTTTGTGATTCTAACACTTATAATTTATGGTTCACTAGGTTTCCTTAAAAAAGCTTATTCCAAAAATTTCAGTTGATACAAATCTTGTGGTTTGAGCAAATGTACGTATCACAGAATCCCATGGGCTACTGTCTAGCTGTTACATAGCAATATTGTATATATACATTTTTGATGAAAGTAGTAAGGAATAGGTTTTTGAAGTGATCGGTTGATAGGTGGCAATATTTATAATACTACTATACTTTGTCCAGACCGAAGTATGAAGTGACGATGTGCGCATATACCCTGTGCTGCCTTTCAGTTGCAGTGTGCTTGTTCATTGACTACACATGTGTTGAAAGTCGGTATAATGTATATACTTGTCTCATTACTTCGTACTTTGAACTGAACAGAGTTAGAATGTTTCTAGTTATTGTATAAATTGAATCCTTAGGTGATCATGCAAAACATTGAAATTTGATACAGAGATTCACAGTTATTCCTGAACATATGCGCAATGATATTTAGCATACATGTACCAAAATAAAGCTAAGAAATAGAAATTATATTATGAACTTGTAGATGAAAATATTATCACAGTACTGAAAAGCTGCAAGACAAATTGTTTATAGCCATCACTTGTACACCATAGGCAAGCAACTAATGACAATATCGGACCTGTAAGACATCAGAAGGGTGGATTTGTCAGCTGCATTATATACCATCATGTGAAGGCAAGAAGGTTGTAAGTGCAATAGCTGCCATTTGTCAGAAATTCTCATCAAAGATAGCATTATCAAAAAGTCTTTGGTCAGTGGCTCTTGAATGGTTCTTCAAGTGACTGCATTGCCTGAAGAACCATTTCAAGAGCCATTGACTTAAGAAAAGATTGAGATTTATCCTAATACATGGCAGCTCATGAATGTATCACTGCAGTCTCACAAATGTATCACATGGCAGCTATTGCACTTACAACCTTTTTGCATTCACACAGTGGTACATAATTTCATTAGCTATTCACAAATACCAGATAATCAGACCAGGTGGTCATCAGATTAATAGTGAGAGGTCTGTTTTATTAGTTGATGTTGTAGTCTGTTATTAGAATGTGTAAAGGTCTAATAGATAATGAGGCATGATGCTTTGCTGTTTAAACAGCTAATTCAACAAGTGGAGATGTGGCAAAGGGATCCTGAAGAAAGCAACATTTTTATAGTTAAGTCCGGGTTAAATATCTCATTTTTTCTGTAGATAGAATTTATGGTGAGATTGAGATATTTTAACTGGCTTTAGTGAAAGGAGATGTCGTAACTGAAAACAGGTCACATTTGATATGAAACATCACATAGAAGTTAATTCCTGAAATGATCTGTTGCTAAATTAATTTCTTTTTTCCTTTATCATTTTCCTGTGAGAGACCACGACATACCAAGATTGTATGTTAAAAATTTAACTTTAGATAATTTCTACATAGTCATGACTATGAAAAAAGATGAGAGACATTTAAGGATATGCTCATGGCCAGTCTGTTTATTGAGACTGCCTAAAGGGTTTATATTTTAAGAGGGTACAAGGGGTAAAAAGATGTTGTCTCAGTGAATCATGGGTACATTTTAAACTAAGAAGATTTCAGTAGCTTCCCACAATGCATTGCTTCCAATGGAAGTTTTTGTACAGGAAGTCATGTGAATCGTTAGAGATGAAGCATTCTTAAAATGCAAGTTTGTGATCAGTACTGTCAATTTAGCCATGTTTCATCTCTAACGATTCACATCAGTAGCTGTACACAAACCTCCATTGGAAGCAATGCATTGTGGGAAGCTACTGAAATCTTCTCTTGTTTAAACTCATGATTTTGTAAGTGTGGTCTTTTTCAGCCAAAATGACAAGATTTTTCTTTTTAATATTTAGGAAACTAATGTGGAACAAAATGCAATGAAAAGAAATGTAAAGCTTTTTTAGTTAAAAATAAATGTCTTGTACTAGGGCAAAAGTCACTGAAAAGAAACATTTTTTGTTTTTGTTTCTTTTTCCTGAATTGCACAGTTGTGTGGTGAAAGCACATCATCATTATGAAAAATATGAAGTTTGTTGTGTTGGACAATATGCAGTGGTCCCAGTTAAGATTTGACCAAGATGGCTTCCATTCTATGGTCAAAAGTCATTTGTTTCCTCATGAATATTTACAAAACAAGGTATAATGAGTACCCCTAAGGATATATCAATGGAAAAAAATCATTTTAGAATGAGCAGATGAGTGCTTAAGATGGTTGCATATTATGTGATGCCTTCCATTTTATGAAAGATGTCCAGAAATTAAATTTTATAATGTCATTTGGTGATACCTTTTTTCATGTGTTTGTAATGTATAAAATGGTGTGCAATAAACATATTTTATCATTAATGAAAAGTATTTTGATTTGTGTATTTAGTACTTGTGTGCCCTTTATATGTTTGGATATTGTACAAGATCATGTCTGGCCATGATTTTGTTACTAAACATTGGTGAATATGTTCACCACAAACTAATCTCTGTTCTGTAGCAGAGGGGATGGTATATATAGTATAGTCGCTGAAGATGAAATACATGTGCTTTTTTCACCAGACAAGCAGAAGCATCGTAGAACAACATATTTAAGATGCCCATAAATTCCCCTTGGAAATTTTTTAAACAAGATGGCTGCCAAAACGGCTGCTATTGCATACCATTTTAGCTATAGCTTGGCTTTTAAGGTAGATATTTTGAAGATTTTAGTGTTTTTGAATGTGTTTTGGGTGTCAAAGAATTAATGATGTGGAAATCGAAATCACAGATGTCTGTCTTTATGCCAAAATCCAAAATGGCACCATTTCATATAAGTGGCTTTATCTCAGTTTTTGAAGTACATTGGATGATGATTTTAGTGTGCATTGTTTTGTTTTTTTCAGTAAAGAATTAAGTTTTATATATATATATACATCTAAATCTTCCTTAGTAATAGTATAGGCCTAATAAAGTGCTTGCATTAAGCCCCTGTGCATATCATTTTTCAAAATACAGGAAGCCGTATTGGACATCCTGAGACACTTTAACCGTCAGAATTACTTGCTCTTCCCGTAGCATATTCAAAACATTTCTCCCTGTAATAAAAGTTTCTACATTTACCCCAATATAATTCACCCCTGGGGTTACACTAAGTTATTGTTCTTCCCTTCTATGTTCACATGATTCAGAATTTTGCTTTATGTTAAAGATACACTGGCTCATTTCCAACCAAATATAAATTTCTTTAATTTGCTCTCAAAAGATTGACTAAGACCTACAAAGAACAAACAAATACATAAAAACCCTCTATCATACTATCATAGACACAGAAGTCATCTTGTAGAGGGCCAAATTTTAAAGTTGCTTATCTATGAATGAAAAATACCAAAAAGGTCTATAGCCCCATTGTTTGACAATGAGGCTTGACCTTTTTTGCTCATCCTATGACCTCCACCAATAATTTGCACCATTCTTTATTCAAAGCTGAGCAACTGGGCTCCTGTACAACAGAACCTGATCCTTTATTGGTTTTGTAATTTCTAACTTGTGTTATAGCCTCCATTTTTGTGATTAAAAATATTCATTTGATTTTCAATTTTATTTAAGAAAAAGATTTCTCATGGAAAAAGCACTTTATTTATTATGGAAATCCCCTTGTGCTATATTGAGATCAGACCAGGTGTTGTTTGCTAGATAGATTGTGCAAGAGAAGGGTGGGATTCCCCTAGTGCTGTGTTGGGGGTGTGCACCTGTTGTTGACAACTAGAGAAATGAATGGGATTCCTCCAAAGAGTCAACTTGTTTATGCTTTGAGATCAAAAACATTGCAAAATTAGATAATTCCCCATGATCTTATAAATGTGAAGTGATGCAATGCAGATGATGTAATTTATGTGAATTCCAATTGGTCAGCTAGTCCAAGGTTATGTTTATGCATGATGATGTGGTAATGTCTATTTTAAGACTTGGGAACTTTGTGAAACGATTGTATAAAGAAGAATTTCAAGAGGTTAGATTTGCCAGCAGCCAGAGTAGCAAGTAGCTAGAAGCTATAGCTAGTTTTGATCTGCAATAATTGCAGACCCGTACAGTACATAGTGCCAGGATTTATTATATTTTCAGTTCCATGTGAGCCATGTGCTATAATTATTCTACTGTCGTCTTTGAAGCCAAAAGTACTGGGAATCAAAATAGGATTCCAAATTGTGTTCATCTTGGACTGATATACTGTGGAATATTGGTGTCGTCGAGGGACTTATTTAACCTTGTCGTCTTGAACTGCTGGACAAAATTTCAGGACTGAAAAGATTCCAATGGAATATTACCTGAGGATTTTTAGTGTTGACTTTGCTTGCTGTTCATTTTGAAGTATTCATGTGAGGTACTATTCCTCGTTGAACTGCAACACTTCTTGGGGACATTACTGGACATTCTTGTGGAAACTAAGTATCAATCTATTAAATTGTGTGTAATTTTACTATGTAATGTTGTTTTGGACATACCAAATTCTTGAACCAAACTGATTAAAATCATTAAATCTGTGTTATTATATAAAATTTAGATCATTTGTGCACAAGGCTCACTTATTTGTGTTTGTAAGGCATTTCTGACCTTTGACGTCCACAAGACGTTATAACACTTGCAACTCCAAGATTTTAGGCTGTAGGTAGTACAAATTATATACTTCATTAATAAATTTAAGATTATTGGTTGAAACTCTTATCACGTGATTAAAAATAGTTCAACTATGCGGCGAGAAATCGGCGTCATCAGCAAATAGTACCCCTAAGCCACGCCTACCCGTAAATAGTTCATTTTTCAGAAGTACTATTTACGGCTCAGAGGTACTATTTACGGCGCTTAATTCGCGTAACCTACTGCGATCGCGTAGTGCGTCCGCATTTGCGCGTAGTGGATTGCATTTGGACTACCACATTCATTCACAGAGATACATCGTTTCACGTGAAATTATTGAATGAAAAATGCAAAATTTATTATTTTTTTCATTGTTAAGTGGAAATTTATTAATGAAGTATATAAGTGGAAATTTATTAATGAAGTATATAAAACAAATATATACTGACTCTATTCGAGTCTCTGGCTTAAAACTATGGTCCCTCAGTGACTACATTGGTGCTATTTTGCTGAGGGGCGCAGACCCTCAGCAAAATAGCACTAATGTAGTCACCTCGGGACCATAGTTTTAACCAGAGAGACATGTCAGTATATATTTGTATACTATACCTTTTTGGGAACTATGGTTAGACAGATAACACGGTAAAACCAAATATACTTTTCAACAGATTGGATTGATTTAAAAATTTGACCCCGGTGTAATCTTGTCTAGCATGTGAGCGCACTCCTTGATGCACCATTTGCAGCTCTTAAGAATCACATTTCAGGGGGGCCCTCTCAGGCTGTCTACAGATTAATCACTCAAACTTTGTGTTCTCGAGATATACTACAAATGTCTGCTAGCTCCTGGGCTATGGACATAATGTGCCACAGCCTGTAGCAGTTGCAGATGGAATTCTTGCAGAAATGCTAAGATTGCTGAGATTTTAGATGGTGTGGAAAAAACAATGTAGCAAGTCTGTTGTTCATAAAACACGTGTAAATTGTAATAGAAATGTTCAATCCTCTCTTACAGAGTTTAAACATGGTCCACTGAAGGTCTGGCAAAATATTACTGAAATGTGCTGACAAATCTTGTAACTTAGATCCAATGGTTTGCCGAACTTGGGTCTTGTAAGAAAACATCTCGTGTCTGGCCCTCTGCTGACCAAAGATTGTTTAAAACCTCTTTATCCTCATCTTGCTTTCCTGTTATATAAATCCTGTGTCAAAAACTATCTTTGAATAAGCAAGAGCTGAGGCAAGTACAGGCTTGTATCTAATTAGCCTTTTTAGGCAAGGTTATCGAGGAAGTTCTTTCTCTGCAAGTTTGCTGATTACGTTCATTCCAACACCACTGCCCCACTCTGAATAGTCACTGAGACTGCGCTTCTCTCTCTGCACGCTAAATTGTGTCAATGGAGAATGTATTTTGTAAATGTTGACACAATTTGTTTTACTCTAATGAATACTTAGCCAAAAGAACTTTCAATAGACGGTTTAACAAGATTCATATATATGCTCTTTTTCTCTCATAAGGCCATGATAATGCATTGCTGAAACGCTTGTAAATTGTTTGCAGACGATGTTTCAGCTTGTTTATAACAAATAATATGTGTTTGCATTTTCGGGACAACTAATATGTTCTTGTCACTAATACAAAGTTGTCCCGAAATAACCCACCCCTGGTTGGGGGGGGGTACTCGCCACCCAAATTGGGTAACGGGGTGCGTCCGCCGGGTAAAATATCGACCCATATTATAGTGACCAATTTTGTTACAATTATGCCCCGTTATTATATAGTTGTTCCTCCGAATTTCGCCCATTTCTAAGTTGGCTTTGACATTTTCGCCCATTTTCATAGTAATCTTCACAAAATCAGCCCATTTTAATAGTACCTTTTCCGAAATCGAAAAGTTACCACTATTCATTGTGATTTTACTGAAATCAAAAAAATTGACCCAATTTCATAGTAAATGGCGACCAAAAATTTGAAAATGGACCCATTTATATAGGAGCAATGACCTCAAAAAATGACACATCAATATAGTAGCATAGTGGGGGACAAGGTACCCATTGTTATAGTAGGGGTGAAAATTGACCCATATCGGCGGCCACATATGTACCTACCCTCTCTCACTGAGTACCCCCCCCCCTGGGAAATACAAGCACATGCGACGCACCCAATATTGTATTTGTATCTTTCATCATAAAAAACTGAAAGTTGTGCCTTAAGTTTTGTCCCATGTCCCCAAGGGTCATTTTGTAAACATGACTTATTCACAGGTCAGTAAACAGATTTATTCAAAGTTCTTTTGGCTAAATATTTATCATAGAGGTCAACAAATGGTTCAACCATTTTTTGTATACACCTACATTATCCGTTGCAAAATTTAGAGTTTGTTCATGATACCACCGGCAGAGCCATTGACATTGGACAAGCTTTTATTGTTATATGTTGGACTTAGCCGCTGATTTGTTCTGTGGACCATTTAGATTCTTATGCATCAGTTACTCAGAATTTGGCGTTTGGTACGATTAAAACTGGTTTCAGTCCTATCTTCACTCTAGGACTGTCAGGTGAGAAGTTGCTAAGTCCTTGAGCATAAACGACACCCCTTTTCTCCTGCTGTTTGCTTTGTTTTAAGTGGCCTACTAATCATTGTGGAACTGGTTGTGTACCTAGCTATGTGCTTGGTGATCTTGGTCATCTTCTTACTATTATATTCAAAACATTCCAAAAAGTTAAACAAACGATGATACAACATGTTTCCATCTCTCTCTATCTATAGATGTACGGGTGTGTATTGTTTTAACTTCCACACTGTGAAATCTATACAAATACAAAGAAGGTCCGTTTGTGCTCTTCTGCTGTGTGTGTTCACGGCTGAGTACTACCATCACGATGAATTTTCCGATATAAAATGCGAATTGTCTCACGATGTACTGAAATTTGACGAAATAATATATATTCATAGACAATCTGACGCAGGCAAGGATGGTCAGAATGATCAGCTATTACGGGGGCTTTCAACCTATAACCACCCAATTCTTGTGTACGTCGTATCACGCTTGGAGTAATTCAAAATCCACGCTCAATCTGCACATTTGGTGAATTCAAGGGACCTTTTCCTCCACTATGGCACCATGAGTGTTGGAAATTAGATGTGCAACACAGGCATAGAAGTAATTATAGTCCGCCGTACAATGGTAAAGAATATGGCACTCGATTCAGTTGCACGCAACATTAGTTTCATGGCGTTATTCCGTTGTCGTCTATGGAGCCCGGACTGTGGCTCCCGGCGGACTCAATTACTTTGATACCAGATTAGTGTATATGCTCGATATAACGTAACTGTTTTTGTGTATTTGTTCGTTCGTTCGTGCGTACAAGTCCAAAATCACAGTGAGCTCCTTCTTTAACCACTGATATGGTTTGTTTCATCATCCAGGTTGATCAGGCCTGGCATTCCTCTCGTTGGGACTTGTAGACCTCACAGACAGTCATCTATAATGTGGTTAATGGTTTGTAACTCTCCACAATCGCAGTTTAGTTTGGTGAAAGTTCTCCTCCGATCTTGTGAAGGGTAGTTCTTGTACGACCAACGCCAGTTCTGAGTCGTGAGGTTGACCCAGCTTTCCGACAGGGCACAGCCTTTGGGCTTGCTAGATGGGCTTGCCACAACTTCTTTAGGTTAAAAGTAGAGGATGACCATTGCCATACCATCTGTCAATTGATTCCATGATGATCGATAGGATACTGTGAACCGCAGTGTCATGGATTGGGTAGCAAAGTGATTCGTGGATTCTCTGATCCTCAAAGGGTTTGGTGGGGGAATGAGGCTTCCAGGTTCATCCACATTTCTTGGCGAGCTATGGTCGTCTGAAAGCCTCCTAAGGTTTGCAGGAGCTATGCCAGACCGAATTGGAAGATATTCTACAGGCGGTGCAAAAGGCAACCACTAACCAATTCATTGCGTAATCATTCGAACGCATCAATCTTGTGGCATGTACCTGTGACTCCATACGGTGCAGCGTATCAGCAGTGGAGTATGCCCAGGCAATGTCCAAAAGATGCACCCTCCATTTCCTGCGGCCTTCTGAGGAGGTTGACACGAGACTGCGTCTTTGCACGACTGCCTTGGTGTGTGATTGAAAGTCAGGCTGCGGTCCATTGTGATGCCAAGGTACTCTCGGTGTTTGGGTCAGTGACCGTTTTCTCCATCTAAGTGATGTTAAGTTCTCTTTTTGCGCATCGATTCGGGAAGGTGGAAAACAGTGCTGACGGTCTTGGGTTTTGCTGAGTTTTCAAGTGGCATCGGTGGAAGAATTGGCTTACAAGTTGTGATTATGTCTTTCTGCCACTTTCTCAGAGGCCAAATGAATCAGAAGATTCCAAGTGCCGTGTCGTCTGCATAGGCGTACGCCGGACAATCTCCCTTTGGCATATCTAGGACATAGATGTTGAAGAGCCTGGGTGCCAGGACAGCCCTTTCCGAATTTTGCGCTTTCTACTGCGTTGGCCCAGTGTGATTCTCCAGGACGAAAGATCTGTCTGGATGAGCGCAAATGAACATTGAAAGCTTGACATATGGAAGATTTTTGTAGCTTTAGGTTGAGACCTCGATGCCAGACTGTGTACGCAGCAGTTAGGTCTATGAAATAAGCTCCACACTTCTGTCTGTCTTCGTTTTCTGGAAGGCTGTCTCGTGTATTAACCTAGCTTGTTTTGCTATCTGATCATTGTTGATTTACCAGCTTCGAAATCCAGCTGGGTGCGGGGTAAATTTGCCTCGACCGTATCATTGATCCTGCCAGTCTCAGTCGGCTCAACAAGCAGCTTATAGATGTGAGATAGTACGAATGGGGTCTGTAACTCTTGGGCTCATTTGCTGGTGTCTTGGGCTTCAGGATTGCCCAATGACCTTTAGGTCTTCCATCTGAGGAATAGTTGACGTTCCCATGCAATAGAAAAGGAAGAGTTGGAAGGCCATCGCACAGCTTCGGGGGCCATATTCTTCAAGAATTCTTTATGGATGTTGTCATTGCCAGGACTTTCCCATTCTGAGAATTTAATTGCTTCGTGATCTCAATCGTAGGTGTCGTTGGGTACCATGGGGCTTGACGTGTGGGAGGTTTGTAGAAGTCTGTTTAATCTCGGCATACAGCACGAGAATGGGCATTATAAAAAGCAATCACCCACGCATACACTGACGGATTTACGTTAACAACGTTGCTCTGTACAAGATTGCATAGGATATGATAGGCATCCAGTAAAAATTCTGTTAACACAATTCCAGCATCTGGAAGCCGTATGCGGAATTTCTTCCTTTTCAAGTTTGTTTTCACCGGACCCTTAATTCTGTATTTTGTGCATTTGAAAATTAGTATGTAAATTATAATAATGATAGTGCGAAGCAAGTCGGTTGATCCGATAAAAATATTATTGGAAATAGGTCTGCCATCTTTTTTACCCATATTTGTAAGCTGAAAATGGTAAAGAACGATCCCTTTGTGAGTACTTTCTGAGAAATCCCAGTCTCAATATAACTCCCTGCAACAAATGTACGGAATTTCAATGCTTCGATTTCCAGTAGACGTGGTGTGCTAAACCGGTCGGTGTCCATCGAAAACAACACAAACTCTGAAACAAAAAATATAGAAAATGTTCCTGGACCAGCGACTGGTACCACACTCAGAATCAGACCAATAGACCAAATTATCGGCCAAGTATACCTTGTTTTCTTTGTCTTAAACGTCTTTTGCCTAGGAGGGTATTTTACCCGTTGCATTGTCAAAACTGATTAATTTTACCAAAATATAGATACTTCACTTGAGAGCACTGACAAGTATGGTTGCCTAATGTGCAAATTGGTAGTTTTTGAATCAAGAATTCCATTATCCAGTTATTGGCGGCTAATTTGCTTTCGCAACCACCTTGAATTTCACGTCATTCTTCATTATAACGTCTTATCGCCGGCTTGTGAGCGGCGTAGTGGAATAAAAGTTGTCACAGTACTCATGTTTGTAAAAGAAGAATTTGCATTAAAGGCATTCATTAGTTTGCATCATTTGATGCCACTGACTGTGACTGGTTCAATGATACAAAGAGGAAAAATTAACCTAAACATATCAGCAAAATACCCTAAGTGTGTATTTTTCCTTGAAGTAGCAGAAGACTTCATGTTTCTGTTTATTGCTTTTTAAATATGTATTTTTCTTTGTTATAACAGCTCCCCAAGGGTATAATCTCACTGCAAAATATGGCAAAAAATAAAAAAACTTTTTATTTTTCATCAAGAATACAGCAAAAACGATATAATAAATACTTATGTAAATAATGCAGTACAGTGAAAAAACTTTTCAATATTAATCAAAAATAGTTTGCATACAAATGTTATAATACATTATAAGTGGAATGTCAAAAGTCTAAACTAGTTGGAAAATATATTTAAATACACAGTAGCGATATCAATAATAATACATACCGTCACCACTGAAAACTAGTATCTTATTTTCACCAAGCTTGGGCAATTAGTATTCTATGATAATACTAGTGGAAAATACACTGGCACAAAAGTATCTCGCATGTTTTTCGATCAGTATTGTGCCAATCATACCATTTGAAAGTTTTCGAAATTACATTTTGTTTGCCTAGTCTTTGCTCTTTTCATTTGAAACACCTCGCTTGTAAAATCGTGCAGAAATGGCTGAGATCGAACGCCCTAGACGCCCAGCCCCAAACCAAAGTTGCAGTTTTTGGATTTTTCAATGGGCATTGCCATGTACTGTGGGCACGAACACATGTACCACCATCAATATTGCAGTTGGCTTTCTCGCTCATTTAGTCGGAAAACCTCTTTGTGTATCAATACACACGTATTATTGCGTGTAAAACAGTAACCATTGAAAAATAACAAAAACTGCAACTTTTGGTTTGGGGGGTTTGCTGTCTTTCGGCCGCTCTATCTCAGCCATTTTTGCACGCTTTTTACAGGGATGTGTTTAACTGAAAAGCAAGAAACGACAATAAATGTAATATTCGAACAATTTCAAAATGGTCTGACTTTTGCCCATATCTGATCGAAAAACATGCCGAGAGACGTTTGTGCCCGGTGTAGATTTAAAATAAAGCAATTAAACGAGAACTTAACCTGTTTGAAGTTTGATCCTTATTTTATGAAGAAATGGTATGGAGGATAAAATGATAATAGAAACGCTGACGCATGCGCATGTCAAATTTTAAAAGGACAAGAGCTGAGTGGAAAGAATTTTCACCCGCCTGTAAATAATATAGTCTTGTGTTAATAATAAAACAAAAGAAATGGTTTGGGAGGGAGGGCATTTATTCCTCCACTACCATTTCTTCATAAAATAGGATCAAACTTCAAACGGTAAGTTCTCTAGTTTAATCCTACTATTTTATTTCGAAATACGTGTAGTAACAAAATGAGACTTTAAAGCCACTCTAGTCTCCTTGTTTCATTTACCAGTACTTTAACACAATCATGTCAAAGAATCATAATTTTGAAACAAAATTTTCATTAGTTTTATATTGGGTGACAGTCCCATGCAATAAATACTTGTATACAGTAACATTCACCAGTTTGGCTATATATTAAAGCCCGAAACTCATTTTTTGTATTTTACATTCAGTTCTTAAGTACTTTGGCAGCCAAAGTTTATTTTCGTTGTCACTTTCCACAGGCTTATTATACCAGGCCTGAAAAGTTCTCTCTCCAGGCCCATCCGGCTGCTGAAAGATACTCCTAATGGAAACATCTTTGTTGTTTGGCCGCAGACGTTGCAGCAGACTCGTAGAATGTGCCTTATATATGCTGACATCAATACCAGATGACTCATTACACTTTTTAAACAAACGAGCAATGGAGTCCTGGATACAGCGGCATAGGGTTTTTTGTAACTATTAACAATGTTTTTTCATCACCTCTAATCCCTGAAGTGACGTGCAGATAACTTCAAATACCGTACAACACACTACTCGTTGGTCCAAATTATATTATAAAGTTTTATTACGCATACCAGTGTTGGCCTGTCTGGGACTGTGAGCAAGGCTAATTAGTTGCAAAATTCTACCACCTTAGGGACATCTCTACATATTGTCTAATCTAAGTTTGTGCAATGTTTGTAATCGTTGTGCTGATGTCCAAGCCAATAGCATTGTTAATTTAAAGGTCAAATCTCTGAGTCTCAAATCTTCATTTGGGCACAGCTTTCTCAAAAAATCCAACACAATCTGTACATCCCATGTTGCTGGTACCTAGGTTAGTGCTGGTCGAAGTAATTTGGCAAACCACGGCTGGTGTTGGCCATTTTGGGACCAATTTGATCCCTCGGCTCTGTCCACTCAATCTTTTGCATGCATGTCCGAAATTAGACTAAAATGGAGGAAATTGCATTGAAAAATTATGCCATTTCCCCAATCAACAGAAAAAGCAGTCAATTTTTCAGCTCAGGGTTTCTGAGTCGCCCTGATATATATTTGTACCTGTTATTGCAATCTGATTGCAAAGAGATCCAGGTCTGGTTTGCCAAATAACTTGCATATTTTCACTGAAAGTATCCTTTATCTACGCATCCACTCAGTGTTATTCATCAAAATTTTCTGGAAGTCAGTCAGAGTGATGTTTTCCCACCCTGCATGGAGTATGATGCAGACAGCCAAAATATTTTTGGTAATGCACCATTCCCCGATTCTTTTACTAGGGTGTTGCATGTATATGATCTGGTACCACCCATGTTATTGATATAGTGTCATAGCTGTCTTATTATCGACACCTTAACATGTACATGGATGCTTCTGGAATGTTTACAGATGATTTCAAATTGTAGACCACTGCCAACAACTCAAATAATTATTGACATTCTGCTGGCTAGGCTCAGCTCGATGCATTCCCATCTGCCCATATTTTGGTTTCCTCATTTGTACCACCCCATCAATGTCCAATTGCATCACTTTCAATCTCATACTTGCGTTTGGGTTGAGTATTGGGGCAAATGTACTTGCTTCCAAATATTTGTCATCCACCAATTCAAGTCAGTTCTAGCTGTACTCCTAATTCAGTTTGGCCTCAAAAAAAAAATTTTTTTTTTTTGTATTCGTGGCAAGAACAACCAATTTTGTATTTTCAAGCCCCCCCACGCAGTAAGGCAATGGTCAGTATTCACACCTGGAAAAGCAGCTACGATTTTTCCTATGACTGCTGCTAATTGCCTTATGGTAGGCCTTGCTTCTGTGAGTTCTATACAAATTTGGTAAATATACTGTCTCTTTTCTGGTGACAGTTGATATTGTTTCATTATCACAGAAGTTATTTACAAATCCTAGGTAACATTAGTTGTTGCATGGCGAAAAAATTGATTGTCTGGTGGATTTCAATCCTAAATCGGCTAACAATTTTGCGGTGATTTTACCGCTCTCTCCGCTTCCTAATTGAGGCGCTACGTACCAGTAATGAATCACGATGTACCCTACAATACAATAGCCCAAACTTCTGATATTGAGCAAATGGTGTGTTGCCATAACTTTGTAAATAAGGTGGTGCTGGTGATAACATGATAAAACCATTGAGTAGAACTTTATTAAACGATTAGAGTTGTTCTTTCCCGCAAACTTAGGTGGCTACTTCTGTGTTCATAAGGAATAGGCACTAGAGATATTGCGTCCGGAGGTCTATGAGTCATTATACAATCGGGATATTAGCTTAACAGCTGTGTCCAAGTATCCATCTTGAAGTGAGCAGACCTTCAGGTACTGATTAACTTGATAACTCTAAAATAATTCGGCCCAATTTGCCATTTCTTAGGTCGCGAAAAAATCTTGACCAAAGTTCTCCCTTTTCTGGAGGGTGTTCTATTATTTGTTTATCCAAATCACTCTTATTCATCATCATAGCATTGAAATCATCATCCTTCAACCTGGATTGAGGGTGGTTCACTATTTGAAGTGGAGGATGTTCAGAAATTATAATTGACCTTACACAGACTGTAGGATTCTGGATCTGATGTCAATTTTCTTCCACTGATTGAACATACAACGTCAATCGACCTCCGACCCGCCTCTGTCTTAACAGTATCTAGACCACCTGAGTGGCCCAGTTCACTGGCTTGGTCGTGTCACCGTAGCCGGTGGTTGTTTCTTTGTTTGGGTTTGTCTCTGCTGGGGACGTTTTCCCTGGTTTTGGAAACCCGTTGCAATAAAAAAGGGTTCTGGCTTTGATACCCCATGTTCATCTGGTTTCGGTTACTGTTAATATCCATGGTGACAACCCCTATTCTGCCCATATGGGTGGTATCTGAAATTGGATCTGGCTTGGATCTTGGTAGGTGGTTTTTTGAAAACTTGCCTTTTCTGCTTTTTAGGCACACGGCGACAGCCTCGCTGCCTCTGCCTCTGTAGCATCTTTGACTACTTTGTTAGGTCATCCCCACAAAAAACAGATAGTCCACCTACCGGATGGCTGATTACACAGATGTGCAAATGCCGGATTTAACTGTGATTTGATTCATGAGTTTATGGTATGGTTCAATTCCGAATTGGCTGCACACAAAAGGGACATCGATCGTTCTTGCTCTTTTAGTTATGTATCTTAGTCACTTTCATAGTACAAAGCCCACCAGCCATTCTGGAGCAGTTTTGAATGAGCTGCCATATGAACATCCGAGGATCGTGAGTAGATGTCATATTATGCCATATGACAGGATTATTTTTTGTGGGTTTTAAGCGGAATATTCTGAGGTCTTGGATATTTCTCTACCGTATCAGAAATTTTGCATCTCGCAGCTCTTGGCTGCATATATTTTATGTGTTAGCAACATAGTCGTCCGTAGGATTCCCAATTTCCTCGGCCATGGCAAATCTTTCTGCAAACCCTGTATTACATGAACAGGGCCGGAAAACAGTGTCAGCTGTTATGCAAGCCCCGGTTGAGTTGAAAGAGTCTCTTCCATTTCTGCCTCATTCCAATCAATATGGCCTGGGGTTCCCCCCCCGTGCCTGATCATGATCAGCAGGTATTATTCAAGCTACCAAATCAGAGCATCACCTGCACTTATTAAGCTTCCAGATACAGTCACAGGTGCCAAGTCCCTGCTTGACATTCGTAACTCATAAACTTGCTCTGAATAATATAGCGGGTTACGGCTTGAGTGCTAATCCTTCAAGTTGTTCAAGGCACGAGCGGTCAGCTCTACCCTTGACTCTTTGTTTTCACGGTTATTGGTAACAAAAAAGACGGGGCCATCGAATTATAGCCCAGCGGAACAGATCCGCATTTTTACTGCTAGTTGCCGTCGCAGTAGGCTGAGTAGATTTTGGGTTACCTACGGGCACCGGAGGTAGGTTGAGCATGTTTAGTAACATCCTTACCCGACTTGTCGGTTGACGGAGTTTTATCAACAATTGGCGCTGATTGTTGCGCCGGTGAATTTTACGGCACGTTTTAGCCTTTGTATTAGTCTCTGGCTCGTCAGTATGACCGCCACTTCGATCAGTCTTAGCGATTCTCCCGCGAATTCAGCGTAACATGCAGAATTCGGAGGGTTTCTGATTACTTGCTTCCGAGTTTAACGGAGCAAAATTTTTTCGTGGCTCGACCTGCAACGAAAGCAGTTTCTCGGACCCTGCGCATTGCGTCCAGAAAAGCGTTTTTATTTCATTTGTTACTAAAACGTATTTCGAACATAAAATAGCACAGAAGGATGTCATATTACTATCGTACCTAGGAGTTTATTTCACGAAACTAGTATAATTTCACCAAAGGCTGCGGCAATTTAGGGGCATGTATATTTTAACAAAATTGGTCCCGCTAGGGGGTCACTTTCATAACCCCTGGAACGGTATGGGTGAGCACCCCGAAAACATCCAGACGCCCCGCGTCAAACGTTCAAATTTAGTAGAACTTTCATCCTTTATTTCTACACACGGGCAGTCTTGGCAGTAAAGCTGCACGCATAAGATGTCCATTAACTTCTTATATAACGACGAAAACAACAACAAATTAACACCGGAGGACAGCCGGAACATGCACGAGTGAGTTCTTCGTATACAATTACGAATGATGAGCGCCGCTCAATTACTATCATTACTGAATGGTGGACGTCATATTTGTTGATGATACAGCTTGGGGAGATTTTAGAAATTCTGCAATATGTGACCATGACGTTAGAGAAATTTCTTGACCTAAGGTGGTCCAAAATTATATGCGCAGATGATAATGGGAAGAGAAAATCCGTATGTTCGGCTAGCGGAAGCTGAAAACAGCATTGGAATAAGATCTTTCGTTGATGAATGTTGGGTTGGTTTGCGTAGCGACGTTGCGCCATGAGTCAATTCAGAAATTGAGGTTTGTTGAAAAGTACTCCTAATGATCGTAGATATGCGCGATTAATTGACTAGTGGAGATGACTTTCGTGTCGGTATTACTTAGATTATTCCTGAACACCCCAGTGTCATCATGGTAAGGTGAACATTCACATAGAGTAAGCAGACATACCAAATATGCTATGGGCGATATTTCGGCAGTGGAACAAATTTGAATTGGGTACTGCCAATACAAGTATCGACCGCTGGCATAAATATATGCGCAGAACTGTGTTTTTGATTCAGCATGCCCAGGGGTCAGTTAATTGTTCCGCGGTCCACGTCCGGTACGCGTGACAGGTATACAGGGCCAGCTGGGGCAAACGTAACCAAGCAGGCGGCGGCAAGAAATCCCAATTTAAGCGTCAAAATTGGTGTAAACATGTAAACACGAAAGCTGACGAAACTTTTTGTTTTTTTTTTTGGCCCATTTAAATAAAACTCTATTGGGCCCTGCATAGCCTCACCCGGGGAGACCATGTAAGTGTTAGAAATTAGGAATTAATCTACCATTCCAACATTCTGTACTTGCTATCACTTTAAAAAAACCTCGTTAAAATTAACGAGTTTTATAATTGGTGGTGTTTGTGTTAAAGCTATAGAATTTTTTGAATTGGAATTTGAGAATTAGAGACATGAGCACATTTGTCCAAACACGCCCCCCCCCCTTGTGTAAAAAAACTGTTGTTTTTTTTCCTAGTGGAATACTTAGTAGGGTGGAGTGAGGCCAATAAAAATAATCAAAATGAATATTCTTTACTTTTGGTATATGATATTTTCATTCGTGTAGAAACAAATCTAAAATTAAAAAAGGGGGGCATTGACTCTGTGTGAGCTATAAGATGTTTATATTAGAAAGTTTTGGCCAAAAATTGTTACAGTGTCGTCATTTCCTCCCTAAAATAATAATAAAAAAACATCGATTTTGTCCCGGGGGTGGGTACTCAGTGGAAAAGGGTAGGAACATATGTGCCCCCGATATGGGTTCGCATTTTTCACGCTTACCTTAACAAGGGTATTTTTCCCACAAGGCTTATAAAGATGGGTCACTTTTGAGGTCCATTGTACTATATAAATGGGTCCAGTGGTTCTAGGGTGTAGTTTCGCAATTCTTTTACTATGAAAAAGGGTTCGATTTTTCTATTTTCGCTAAAATCACAATGAAAAAGACATTGCAAAAATTCTTAAATTAAAAAAAAATTTACTATGAAAATGGGCCGATTTGGCTTAAGATTACTATGAAACATGGGGCGAAATTTCAAGCCAAATATTAATGGGTCGAAAATTTCGGACCACTAAGAAATGGTCATATTTTTGTACAATTGGTCACTAAAACTGGGTCGATTTTTTTACCCGGGGGACGCACACGTACCCAATTTGGGTCGAGTGCCCCCCCCCGGGGATTTTGTTTTATTTTTTTATTTATGTTATTGAAAATCGATTATGCCATGTATGATGCGGAGATGTAGTGGGGATGGGTTATAGTAACGTGGCTGATCAACACAAAACAGGGGTAACCCACTTAAGTTCTCAAAAACAAGGACGAATAGACCTAAAATGCATTTTTCGCTTACATGCGTCCAGTTTAGATCGCAGCTTATCCAGTTGCATATTGACGCACGGAACAAGCCCCAAACCAGCCAAAGTTGTGTCCGCGGTGCAAAGAATGGGCTCTTGTTGACAGTGTAGATTTAGGATCTGAGACTACAATCTCGGCCAAAATTGTTGGCAAACTTGTAGTTGGTGTGATATAAAACTGACCCCCTTCCCCCTGATCAATGTTGAAACGTCATTTTTTCTGCAATGCTAGACTACCAAAAATTGATTGGTGGGGAAAGGGAGGGTCAAGTGTTAGGGATTTGTTTCAAGCTCGCCAATAAAAGTTAGTATTTTTCAGCTTGCGATCTCTATGGCCCATTTAGGCCTTAATTGCATTAGAAAGTACACGGGTGTTCAACTACTTTTGGACGGGATTGTAGGTCTAATAAACATTTCCGCGTGT
>JAMKCH010001619.1:0-39183 GCA_023653785.1 Ophioderma brevispina
TACTGGCGGTATCTTGACCGGGATTTGATAACAAGTTGGCCCGGAGACTGTAGTGCATTTGCAGTGACAACCAGCTACACAAATGCACAATCACCGTCTTGCAGGGCCTGCATGCTGAATTGAAGCATGGAAAAACTTTGAAAAAAACTGTAAACGGTTAGGCCTCCGATATTTAAGAGTTTTTTCGCGTATATATTGCAAGCATAATCCCAAAGGTGATATTAAAAAACGACTTACTATTATTTCAAACATGCACAAAGCTTCCGATTTCAAAGAGTTTACGGTGGCCGCAGACTCCGATTTTTGGAGTCTTGCACTTAAATCATGATACCAGAACCTCTCCAAACAGTGGAGTAATAACAAATAATAATAGGCACTATTAATTAAAATTAAAATAAACCACTACTCCTCCAGAGTCTCCTACAAACTGCCAGCTCTTTTGGATTATTGTGTGTCAGTTTCCTGTGTTGTTTTCCGAAGTTTTGTAGACATATATACGTCCCGAACTCACATCTCTATTTCAAAACTTTTGATCTATATTTTTGGATTTTTTCTCCATCTTTTTTTCTCGTCTATCATTTTTCTACGAGTGATTACCTAATTATAAATCATGACCTTTCACCAGCTGCGTTCCCATTCCTGGATAGCTGGTCGTGCCATCACAGGTATCAAATATCATTGATATCAGCCAAGATCATGGCACATTGTAACTTTCCATGCACATGGAATACAAGCCCTTCCGTACCGGGCCGGTTCTATTTGCATGGCCCGCATTTGCATGACTTGCCGGTAAAAATTCGAGTTGTGAATTGCTTGATCGCTAATTACTCCACCAAATATATTTGTAATAGCTCTTATCTTTCCAATCCTGTTTTAATCTCATTTGCGTAGCATGTACTTTGTAGCTAAGGAATGCATATATTTGAAATTTATTCGCTGTTTTTTTTTATTATCATGCAACTGGCCCGGTCCACCCCATACGTTTTGGATTTGGTTTGCATTTCTCTTTGCACGTCGGTTAGTCCCTGGGCATGACCCGGGGCGTGGCTTTAATAATTGTTGAGATTGAGAACTTATTTTGGCAGTGGAAGGAACAGCGTCATCACATCGTGATGAATTTAGAACTGAGCATGAATTCACGTCTTTCTATGTAAAAACGCATAACGGAAAACTTTACGAAAAACGTAAAATAGGCCTAATTGCAAAAATCCATTTTCCCATGTGTCATTGCTTCATAACAATCGCAGTATATTTTCCGACTCAAATAGCACAAGGGTAATTTTATTTTCCTAAAATCGACAGTGATGGGTTTAGACAATGATTCGGGTACGGGTTTCATCATACTTCTATTTCAAAGGTTTAATTCCCGTCAGGATAAACATACGTCATGCCGGGAATCCTGTCATCACCTCATTATACGGAATAGGGGAGATCGCATCATGCAATTACTTTACAACATATATTATTTCATACGACGACAACAAATAGCCTGGAAACAGCTTGTGAGGGTGTTCTCCTTGTTAATATTTCTTTCTTATCTTATCAGAAGTTATTCAAGCTCGGTGCGCAGAACTTTACAAATGAATGTCTCCTCCTTTGGTATATGCTCTCCAACTCCCAATCTCCGCCACAGCAGGCTTTTAACATCAAAACGGGACGACACGATTTTTTACGGTCGGAGATGGGGCCCGTAGGGCGGTTCAGGTAATACGTTTCAAGTAGGCCTACTAGATTTGTGTTTTTGAAAATAAATTTTTATAATTTTAAGCCCCCCAAAAAAAGTCTACGGAGTTGTATTGGTTAGCAATAAAATGATTTAAAACAATAAAAACAGAGTATTTAATTAAACAAATTAATAAATATCAAGGGAATTTTATCTAGTCAAGACCCCCCCTTTTTAAAATGGTGAAGGTTACTTAATTATGCATTAGGGGAAAACCCATCATTTCGAAAACACGTGCTCTAGCCATATTCTACAACTTCCTTGAAATTAGGGACGCTCGATTCATGATTAAAATGTGGTAGGTCCTTCAAATCGAAATAGTATCCCGGGATAATCGGCGTAATAGGGTGACGGCTTGAATTTTAGAAATAGATTGCTCCAACAATCATTGCCAAGTTAAAACCATGGCGTTCTCATACTTATTACTAAATAATTTCAAACATAAACAAGGAATTGCTCCTCTCCCAAGTAAAAATACAAATTATTATGCCTGAGATTCAAGACATAACAATGCACGGTACGTGTAACTTCAAGTCCTGGCTTCATGCACGCGGGAAAAACCGGCAAACGGGAACTCTTCCCGGGAAATCCTGCCGAGCGCGGAAATTTTAGTGACGCAAAAGACAAGAAGAGAAAAAAAATAAGGAATTTTTTTTTTTAATTTTTTAGTTTTTTTGTAAACATATAAAATAATCAAGGGAAACAAGAAGTAAAATAAAAACCAGATATGAATATAAAGTATGAACATTAGTCTTGAGTACCAGGTGTATATTTCTTGATAAAATCTAAGACGAAAATAGCTACGTATCGGGATAAAATCACCACAAAAAAAAATTCGCGCAAGAAAGCCGCCCCTCATCACTGTAGCAATGTCTATCAATTTCACAGCGCACGTGTGTATCAACTTTAGTATCAGCTAGGCTCCAGTATCAACCAGTCGATCTTTTGTATTTAGTTTAGAAATGGTTTCGTTGAAATAATTTAAATGCGAACAGAATTTTAACAATAGTGTCCTTTGTAAGATTACATACATATTTTGATGAATCTGTAAATTTTAATATAAAAATTTAATAATGGATTAAAAAATAACTATATTCCCACGTGGCTGAATCTAACAAATATGACAATCAACTGCATAGCAAATGGGGGATGGTGCTGGCCGTACACACAGCTCGTCTTCCATCACTCCCTCTCGTTGAAATAACATGGTACGGCTTTGAAACAAATATTTTCAAGTCAATCAGCAAACATCAGAACTATATTATTGTGTAAGTAACCTTAAGCTTCTCCCGTGTATTTGCTGTTATGTGGTACAAGTAAGGGTCGATTGGGCACAATCTATAACGATTCGAGCTTACCAGAGATCGCTTAAAGTGTTAAAAGGCCGCACAAATAGCTTCAATTGCAAATCGATTTTCAAAAGCTTCAGCTTCTGAGGGGGGAGATCCCCCTCAGACACCCCCCCTGTTGCCCGCTAACAATCCGCGATTGCTGCAAAACAGCTGTATAAGTCGCGGAAATCTTGACTGTTTCCTTGCCGGGAAAAAATTATTTTTTCCAGCCGTGCATGCATGGGAATCCCCTGCGTGACGTATTAAATCTAGCATGAATGGAAAGTTAAAAATAAAAACTCGAACATACGTGGCTTTTAATACAACAGGTATTGTGAAAAATGACATTGTGTTCCATCACTCATAAAATTCGTAAAATCTAATGGGCAAAATCATTTTGTAGAAGGCCTGAATGTTTGTAGCTATTCTACACCCCCAACACAGTGCTTATGTAATACATGTACATACCGTATCTCATTAATTATTTTATCGACATCCTGAAAGACCCTGACTTACGCAGACTGTGATCTTTTGATCAGAAAGTAAACTCCTAATCCTTAGAAGACTATTTAATATTGTCAAACAAACATTGGCAGAAACTTCGATTTCTGAGTTTTTCCGTAGTGTGAAACCCTACCCTTTTTCTTTTCCTGCGTTTTTTTTTTTCTGCTCGCGTATGACAAAAGGTTGAGAGAGTCCTGAAATATGTAAGCAAGAATTTCCTGCCTAGCTATGTGAACGTAGGCTTATATTAGACCTACAATTAACATTCGGCGAAATACCAGGGTCTAGTTAAATAAATGCTTTGGAATCGCTTAACATTCTAACCACTGTTAATAGCCTGGCACAGGAGGGCGCCAGGATTGGGCCGGGGTTGGCAATTGACACTGCCCACGCTTATCGAGGGGGGGGACTTGGCCGGGATTTCAACGCCAAATATGCCCGGCCGGCGGTGGACTGGCCGGGATTTGGTCCGGGTTTTAGTGCCACATTTTTAAAGCTGCAACTCTGTGCAAGCCCTTGCAATCCCCGGGTACCCAGGGGCGGGGGGACCAATCAATTGACGGTGCCTAAAACAACTAATGGATGAGCGTAGGGACGTACATGGCGCTATTTCTGGCTATTTCACATTGGAGGCCGTTTCCAGCAGCCGTTGAATTATTATTGGAGATCTCCGATATAATTATCTAGTACAAAATTCATTCGTTTGTGACACAGACATTTTCGAGCTCAACCATTCAAGGTATTAGTTTACAGCCAGGTACCAAGCAACGTTGTAAAAATCTAAATTTTTTTGAAAAATTGGGGCCCTCTTCAAAAAATGTGCTTTATCTTTAACAAGTGCTCTTGGACATTGAATTTCAGAAAATCTGCATTTGATACAGTGAAAACAGTGGTAAATTTAGGGCATTTCATCAAACAGCATCAATTAGTACACCAACATGCCATGTTTGTATTGTTTCTCTATTTAGAAAAATACCTGAATTTTATGATTGACGACAGCAGTTTGCTCCCTGTCCTACAAGTTGCCTCCGAAATTGCCAGGAAAAGGAACATTTTATTTGAGAGGGTGCGATGGCCTCACACTTCAATTATATTGTGACACCCTGGTTTCTTGCAATTTGGAATTTGATATACAAATGTAAAAAAAGCAGTGTGGAACTACGCCTTTCATGAAATCTGATTGATTAACAATTGGCCACTTCCATTTCGGGGAAAAAAAAGGGGTGAGAACTTCCTTTTAACTTTTGTCAGCATGACTGTATTCTACATGCACTGCCAGGTCATTGCTCTCGAGATTGTCTCAAAAGTATTTCTTGTTTTTCTGGATGCGCCACCGGGAAGGGTTGTGTGTGCCGGGTTGTGAGATCAAGAATACCAGAGGAGTATCTATACAATGACCGGTATTTATCTGCATTTTAGTGCATTATCAACTGGTCTGACCAACTTCGGCACAGCTTCGGTACCATTCAGGCACAGCCAAAGAAGTTAAACCTAATCAGCCAACAATGATTTTTCTTTGGTTCACAGGTGTAGGGCAAGTTTCATTAGTGCAGTTACTATGCATAACAACCCATGTTGAATGCAGGCTGACCAAGGAGAATATGTAGAAGTTAGGTAAAGGAATTAACAGATTTGAGTATTTCTGAAGGGAAATTCTTATGCATTTGCATTTAGGTTTGGACTACCTCACTGGAAACAAACCTTTTTTTGTGCCTTAAATAAGTTTACAGTTGATGAATTACAAGCGATTTTTCATCTGTCATACAGTTCACGATTACAAGAAGGCCTCCCATACAGAAGAGTTAATGTTGCTGAGTTCTGGGACATAGGTGGATCAGTAACTCATGCAACTAGTAGACATATATGTTACAAACCCTGTACACGGTGAGTTGGGAAATGTTTAGGGGCAACTTAAAAACATCGCCAACCAGTTGCAATGCCTCGCCGGTTTTGCCCAGTTCGTTCTCATATGCAACTGTAGACGTTATATTTTACAACCCTCTACATGGTGAGTTTGGAAATGTTTAGGGGCAACTTCAAAAAATACACCACCAGTTTGCAACTGCTTGCCGGTTTCATCCAGTTCTTTCTGGTTACAACCAGTACGTTGTCTAAGCATGTAACATGGTTTAAACCGCCATGACCAGTCAACTGGTAATTTGAATTTTGAAAGTCGCCATTAGAAGTACTACTGTATACTAGGCGATTCCTGGGTTTCATCAGTTCACGGTTCTCGGGTTTTGCGGTTCCTTTGACCTTGAACTGACCCCTAAATGACGCTTGTTTTGACCTTTAACATTTTCGTCATCAACACTCAACCCCACCAGTTTCTGTCCATACCCAACGTTACCCATTTGACCTCCTTTGTCCATGACCAATAGACCATCTTGGTCTTCTAAGGTCCAGGGGCCACCCCCCACCCAGTTTCAGGACCGTGCAACCTCGTCTCTGAGACAATAGAACGCAGTCATAGACCAACCGGTAATATAGATTGGCTGTTATGTTTAACAGCCTTAGCGCTAGCAGCGCCAGGGTTAGCTATGACGCCCGCGGAATGTAGTCCAATTTTGTGTGTAATTGTGTATATCAGGGGCTACATTTCTTATTGTCATGGTTACGAAAAATTTTGGAGTGGGTTAGTGAGAGCCCCGTCGGACGTATATAGCGATCTCCAAAAATCGGGGTTTTACTTTTTCCGTTTGGGAGCCGCTTTTTTACAATCAAAGTCCAGAAATTTTAGCTTTAAAGTCATCGGCCTTGTGTGGCATTTTCTATGGTGGATGGTGAAGGCATACAATTGGGCAAAGGATTTTACAGTGTGCAACTCTAGGCTCAAAGTAAAGGGCCTTCTTGTTCATCTGGTATATGTCTTTCAATTAACCATTTCAACTAATTAGCATTGAAAGTTTTAGTACCAAGTTTTTAGCACTTTAGGCATTTGACCTTACTCACAGTCATGTTTCACAATCACTCACCCATGGACGAGGAATAGTTGACCCAAAGCTATTCTTACCATATCTATATTTTAAAATTCAAGTGGGCGGGGCCGCCTTCCTTTAATAACCATAATGTTTACTTAAAATGTTCATTAATTTAATCATGTCTCATATTAGAACTCAAGCTTTAGCCATTTACCACATAAATTTCCCCCATTCTTATTTGAAAATTAAAGAGCTGGCAAAAGTGTTACTTCTGTTTGAAGGAGATCATACCAAGACCAAATGAATTGACGTAACATGCTTGCTAATCTAGAGCAGCCAAGGATAGCCCGGGTTTTCATACATTGTTCGCTGGTAATCACTTGGCCAGTAAATTAGCCTTATCTTAGCTACATGGAGTTATGTTATGACTTCAATTAGCACTCCTTCATTCACAGTTGTGTCCTTGTATCTTCTCCCAGAGTAAACTTGACCCAGGGACTTGACCATACTTGGTCATTTTAGACTTTCAACTACCATTGTAAGAAGGTTATTCCAAGTCATTTTTATCTTCTTAAGACTCTTATTTGGGGAGGTTTATTAGTTGAACAATACTTTAGTCAGAAAAAGTCTGTAAGGGTGCTCTACCTTTCCTCCACAAACATTTGTTATACTGTAGAAACATAAAATTTGTTTTTTGAAACATATAAATATACAAATAGTGAATACTCTGTATATAAAATCTTATTGATGTGGCAATAAAATAATTGTAAATAGTATAGTCCTGAGAAGAAATAAACTACTACCGTTGAAAAAATGGTTATTGACTGATTTTTCAACAGACTTGCAAATACATCATATAACAACATATCCAAAATCCCATGATCCTTTGGGAAAAAATTTTATCCCAAAATGGCCGCCAAAATAGCTTACATTGCATATAATTAGCTATATCTGGCTCTCAAGTAGATTTTTTGATGATTTTAGTCTAAATCTAATATCCATTTTTTACTTTGATGCTGAATTCAATGTGCCGCCTTACATGCAATTTCGAACTTTATCTCACTTCAGAATCAAGGAAAGAGGGATAAAGAAACAAACAAATAAATTATATCTAAATAAACAAAATAATATAAGCGAAATAATAAAATTACAGAATACACATTATATACATAAATAAATATAAATAAGTGAAATAAATAACTAGATCTAAATACTAAAGATAAATTTTGTAAACGGGACGGGTACAAAACGGAACCTGAATTTTAATAGGAAGTCCTCTTGAAGTAGTTTCACACCCCAAATGTTATTTCTGTCGCCCATTTCTGGGTATTCATCTCTTTTCTATATTTCTTTCGCAATCCAGTTTCCATTTCTGGTACTTGGTTGTAAAATAGAACTATCTAGGCCTATTTTATGCCCGTTTCTGGCAAGACGTACTTGGTAGGCCTATATTAAATTCATATGCGTTATGTGAAAGTATGTATAAACAAAACTGCATATACATACTTTTTTAAGCATTCTTTCGAATGAGTAATATGTTGAGCGGCGTCCATGTTCTCATTGTGCAGTTTTTGTGGAAATTGCATTTTGAATAATTCATAATAACATAACAACCCCGCAACGTCATTATTTTCTAATAGACTAAAGGAATGAACTAAAATTACTACTATTCGGTAATTAGAACAATCCCCTTTTCGGGATTATTGGCCTTTAAACAGGGCCCTCCTAGATATGGTAAGACAGTTTTTTTTGACCCGGTTTTTTCCTTGCAGGATACTGCAAAGGAACGTGCTGTCAGTGAGAAGATATTAAATAGATGTAATGGCAGCAAATTGTCAGCCATTTTTGGGTGGCCATTTTGGATTTTGTTGACTTAAGGAAAACATACAATGATTTAGATTTTAAACAAAACTGAATTCTTTGACCTCACAACCTTATTAAAAACATGAGATATATCCTTAATTTATATAAAATGGGGCCATTTTGATTGTGTGGCGTGAAAGGAAGTCATCAAGGATTTTAGCATTTTGTACATGGATGGATTCTTTGACCCCCAAAAATATATGCAAAACACTAAAAACATCAACATCTACTTTAGAAGCGTAGTATTCTAGCTTCATATGGCGGACCAATCTTGGAATAAAAAATTTTCCCCAGGGGGAAGTTCTGTGGGATTTTTTGGAATAAGTTTGTTGTATGATGCATTGCTTATCTGGTTGCAACAATCAGCGCAATACAATTTTTTTTTCCGGTCAAACAAAAACTCTAGGGACCACACTAACCAACAAGTGACATATAGGCCCTATTATAGAGAGTCCATTGTCTTTTCACACTATATTTTTTAATTATGCGTCATATCAAATAAGAAACACAGTATTTCTACTACCTATTTGAAATTTTCACTTGATCTGGAGGAAGTTGTAATGAAACTGTGTGAATGTTTTTTTTGGTTACCCACTTTGTATTTCTGGCCATACTCTCTTAATGGAAAGATTTTGGAGGTGAAGGGAAAAGTGGCAAATTAAGATGAGAAAATCAGTCTTAAAGATCTAAAGATTCAAAACCAAATTCCATTGAATTTTCAAAGCGAATTTTTTAGACTTTTTCCTCAACTCATCTTTTAGATTGATTTTTCAATCTTTCTTTGTTTAAGAAGTAGAGTAGAAATAAATGCCTATTGCAAATATGTCTAAAGTAGGGGGAAAGATACTACCTAATGATGCAAATAACTAGTGCACTTTCTTCTCGCGAAAAGATGCCGAATATTCCGAAAGTAATTTTATATATAAATTTTACCCCGTAAGTTAATGGACATAATCCGCCCATCCCCACCATAACAACCACACTTGCCCAACACTACCTACCTAACTCCATTCTGCTTTTCTCCCCGAACGCAAACTGAGAACATCGTTTGCTCAGGGGAGGGGAGGGTCCGGGAATGCCACATTAGGTAGTATTTTTCCCCCGCTCCTTCTAAGACATATAGCATAGGCATTTAAGTCATTGGGAGGGGAAATACTTACCTAATGCATGCAAATATACTTAAGTGCCTCTATTACACCGACCGCGAGGAGGGAGTGAGCAAACATGGTACTGAAATCGGATCGGTATGTCATACCCCCTGAACATAAGCGGACCATCAAGTATAGTCCCCCCTTAGCGACTGATAAACACAATAATCATCCTAATAGCTTATGTCCTAAAAATACAACAAACGACAACATTCTTTCACAAAACACGTGCCCTTTACAAGTCAGGCGAACAGAACGGCACTGTAGCAAATCTCGATAGAACAGAGTCATGAACAATGTCCTGCTAGTATTCTTGAAATGAACATGTTGGTCGGATTTTTTCAGGGGACTAACAGTTTGACAATATCCTAATCCTGGCTGAGGCTTGTTATAGAATGCCCATGAAGTGGCAGCCTTGCGGGTTTTGAGTTAGTCTGAAGTCTACCCTTATCACACACGGCTTAGCTTCTCATAATCATTTTCTACTATCTACATCTAGATCCGAAGAAGTTGCATTTTCTGCTGGATGGTATGGCTTCGAATGTGATAAGAGTTGCTCAGAAATTTTTTGCCGCGAGCATTAAGCTGTTACTAACGTAACCACTTGAGCGCCCACCCAGGACAACTTAATCTTTAGGACTGATAGAGTCTGATAAGATGAAGAAACAATGGTAGAGGCTTAAAGGAACTACTCACATTTTTTGGCCAAAACTTTGGGGCGAAAATACAAAGTAAGCCTCGCTGCCGAAAGCTGAAAATTCCTATTTCTAAGGCATGTACTCAGAACAGCTACGACGAAGCGAATCGCTAAGAGAAAATAGTCCTAAGGGTAGCGTCACGGAAGCCGACTGCAATTGTTTAAAGGTGCTTTTCAAGACTCTCTAGCACAGAAGACAAGTCCCAGGGAGGCAAATTTCGCATCACAGAGGCCTGATTATTCTCTTTCTTCATAGGCGTTAGAGCATTATAGCTAGAGACTTGTCTTTTGTTACTATGAAACCTAGGCAAGCTACTGTTTCCAATCCAAAATTCGTATGGGCCCTTGGCTAAGTGAGATTCCGAGGGTGATTATCAACGTCGAAGTACATTGAATGCTTAATTCCCGTGACGTCCGAAGTTACCATTCTGGTGAAACTCTGGGAGCTGTTAACAGCCCGAATGGCAGGCAACGGAAAGGCATAAAACGCTTGATTGTTTTATCGTGAGACCTCAAATCCATTTGTGGTGGGAATGAAGAATGTGAACATTGGGGGGTTTTAAGTGTCCTTGAGGTTATGATGAGGCCCAGCTTGTAGGGGGCAAATTCGGGTAGTCGCGCTCCACAGGTACCCGGAACTATTTTCGAGCGGGTACCCGTACTCGAAAATGTGTTGGTAATGTTTCTAAAAATAACTTTGGAAAGGAGCGGCAACATGTTGACATACCAGATTAACTCATGGCTATTCTATATCAACTGTCAAACAGTGGCAATTGCAGACAGATTTCAACTTGACACAAACATTTCGGAACCCTTCCAATTATAAATCAAAGGTAATCTTTTTTTGCAACTGCCAAAACCCATAAGAATTTTAATTTGTGTTTAAAAATGTGCTACATTACTATCGATTTGTAGCGGAACTACCGTCGGGTGAATGTACTAAAATTGATGGGCTTTCCCATTCATACGACTGCGCCGTATCACTTGGTCAATCAATAAAAAATCATCGGCCGATAAATTTCCATAAATACAGTTTAACCAATCGGCAAAATGATATCCCAGGCCCGAAAAACCTTTCCGTGCGCAGAATGCCCTGAAAATGGCGGTCGTAACCGATAACTCGTCTTCTGCGCACCTGAACAAACCCATGGGGAAATTTCTAACACACTGAAATGGCGCTGTGACTATTTTACTTCCGACTTACCTAACAATTTCTTCTTTCCACCTTACGCACAATGCAAACCTCGTTAGGATTTTTAATAGCCAACGTGTTTCTCCTCCCCTGTCTATCAGTACACGATTCCTACATTGTCCCACAAATGGGTTGAAACGAAAACCGTATTCGTAGCGTTGTTTCAAGCGTCAGCTACATTTTTCAACAGCTTGCAGGTTACGCCCGCTTACACTATTTCCAAAATTTTCAAATTGTTCACGTTGGAGCTTGATTCCGAAATTGTCTGCGATATCATATCATGCTCACTCATTTTATATGCACAAAAGTAAAAACGTAAGAATTCAAGAGTTGCGTCTAGAATTATCCAATGATATATTTACTGATTGTTGACCGAATAACTTAAAGCTAATTCACAAAGCAGATATGTACGATTTAATTGCCTGAAATCGAAGTGAGTTGTCATCAGCTTTTTATTTGTGAAGTTCAATCTGGAAGAGAGACGTGTATTGTGCCTTCACTGTAGCGTACACTTAAGCACCGACATGTTTCCAACGCACGTGGCGTGAGATGTAAACGCCATATTTTTTTTTCATCCTAAAAAACAATTAAAATAACCCATGCTTAATGTGAACTACTTCCATAATTTCGACTTAAATAGGAATTTCTATATGGCTAAGGATTGAACCTATAAATATGGTGAATCATTGGTATACGGTACTCTTAATCTGCTTGCAATGTGTCTTCATAGCAACATAGGGAACACGTCAGTAAAATTTACACGTGCTGTTATCGTGGATTCCTCCGGAAATATCCGAGTCAGCTGGCCAATCCAGTACCCCGGATTCCGAAAGTAATTCGATCGAAACCTTCCGATCGGGGGGATTTCCGGTGTTGAAAGCAGAAATAGTCCTGTTGTGGGCCAGAGTCCGGGCTCCATAGACGTTAACAATCAGCGTGAACTAATGTTGCGTAAATAGTCAACTGAATCGATTGGGGGGGGGGGGGGACAATAAAAAAAAAAAAAAAAAAAAAAAAAAAAAGCAAAGCCCTGATTTTTACATTGTTTCCCAAACAGATGGTTGGATCGGCGCGATTTGAGAACCGTGGCTTTAAGGTTGCCAATGGCGAGAATCTTTTGGGTTTCTATATTGTCCTAGAGAGATTAGATTGAATTTCTAAGAAATGGCCGAACAACCCGCTCCATTTTTTTTTTTTTTTCGATCGGGAACACCACTCTATTTTTTTCGTAGCCTAACCGAGACATAAAAGTGGCCTAGTTTTTTGTAGTCGAAACGACCCGATCCAACCCGAAGTGGTTACTGACACCCTTTCCTGAACTATGGAGGGCCGAGGACTAGCTACGGCTTGCTTTACCTACCCCCCGCACCCCCCCCCCCACCCCCCCCCGCCCCATACGACAGGAAGGGACGAGGCGGAAATTGTTTGCGCCAGTCTACTTTATTCAGACTTTTCTTAGCCAAACGCTGTCTAAGAGTAGAGGAAAATCCTCAGTAAAAACGGACTCACCATTATACGAATCCAATTTGGAAATAATGAGATTGAAGAACGTCTACAAATTTCCCCTTTGAGGTCCGTAACGTGGGACAGAGCCATAGACTGCATCAACTGTAAGCCTGCTATCAAGGGCCGCTACACCACGGCAGTGCTGAATCCGCTATCGCGGAGCGCTAGCTCTCCAATTCCCTCAAGGATCGAGTTGGACCTGAAGGTGATAGGAATAAAAGAGCACGCATGATTAGCAGCTGAAAGGATATAGTACGGGACAGTGTCCTAAACAAAAAGTCAAAGAAGGGGAGGAGTTTGAACAACTCGCTCTCCAAGTGAGGCAAAATTCCATCTGTTTTTCCTGGTTAAATTCTAGATTTGAAAAATTCCGAACTCCGGTCTAAGGAAGAGGCTGAAAGTTGATTTAAATCCCCTTCTGGAACGCGGAATAATATCGTGTAAAGACTGATAACGCGAACGGAGGGGCGACTTATTATCCCAATTCCTTCAATCAAACATTTTCATCACATCAAACAATGAAATGCAAAGATATGAAAATAGCAGTACAACTAAAATGGATTTCACAATAGAAAGCAATTATAATTTATAGATATATTAAATTAGAAATAGTGGATGACAGGAGACTGGTAACTTAGACTTTTCTATCCCGATCCTCACACTTAGGCCACCAGCGAAAAGCAACCGCACATTGTATTTTGGCATCGACAGAATGGGCTTTGTAAAGAGGATGACTCAGCGCAAAATGCCATAAGAAAGAGCTTTCCCTCCTAAATCGCGAACATACTCAAGACCCGCTAGTCGAGGCTGCGATTGGCCAAGATGGGATCAACAGCATCAACCCCCCAAGGCAATCCACGAAGAAATCACGAACCGAAAGTTTGACGAAGGGGGGCAGACAGGGATTAGAAGATGATAAGGAACGCGCGTAACTAAGACGAGCAGCAACCGGCTGCGCCGTCCACCACGCTGTGAGCACTTTTGAATTCCCGACCAACCTTAAAGGATGAGGCTGTTGAAAGAACTATTACCAGGCCAAATATTGAAAGGGATTTCCATGAGTAGGACGAAAATGCTCGGCTGAAATAACAAAAGGTTTTGATAAGCCAAAGGGGGGGGCCCGCCGGGAAACGCTATAGAACAAGCTAAGGTCGCGCTAATTGTACGAAGTTACTAGGTGACGTGTCAATAAAAGGATGGTACAAATCATCGTATGGGATCTGGTAGCGGGGGTCAATGAACCGACCTGGATCACCTCACTATGAGTTACAATATGCTCACGCACCAGGACAACCGTTCAGCGGGTTTCCTGTACATACTTGAAATGAACTGACCTTGTGGTGCTTTGGGTCCATATATCGATTCCCACACCCAGTTTATTTTTTCTAACTACATTGGTGAATGAAATCTACTGAACTGTGCTGAGATTGTAAGAAAGCCCTAGTGAAACTTTGCCCCCGAGATACCGAATACGGCCTGGCCCTCAGCCGGACCCGAAGTACTAATCGAGAAACGAACTCGTTAGAGAAGTGTGTTTTTGGGTACTTATTGAATTGGTGCGAGAAACAGACTCCGTTTAGAGAATTGTTGTTATCGTAATAATAATCATCGGGTTTGTCCGAGAAATAGACCCGTTAGAGAGAGTTTTTGTGTCTCGGTAAATATGGGGGAATTTGTTCGAGAAAAAGACTCGTAAAGAGGCTGTGTTTCTGAATTTAGCGATTGATCGAGAAATAAACTCGTTTAGAGAGCCGGTGTTGAATTCATAGATTTGCTCAGAAATAACCTCGTTAGAGAGGTGGTGTTTCGGTAATGAATCGATTTGTACTTAGATGATCTCTGGTACGAGGAGACCTCGTTTCGCGTACAATGCTTGTTTTCGGTCTCTGATGATCATTAGCTTTGTCTTTTCGGTTATGTCCGATCGCCAGACCAGCATTCCGACACAAGGCCATTGGTTTTGTGTTCTCATCTCTGTTCCAATCTTTTTACTAACTTGCCCCTTCGGGTCAAACCATCGTGGAACGACCGTCCGTGCACAAGGCCTTTTTCTTGTCTTTTTCCGATTTTATCACAAACAACTCGGGTTCCGGTATTTCGAAAGATTTCGGCAAACCCTCTTTGGGTTTGTCAATTCCGCTTTATTCCTGGCTACGCTGGCTCTTAGCGGATCTTGCGAGCTTATTACTACTATAAAGCCTCTTGCTCGGTTTTCCTTTATGTAGAGAGCTCACCATAATTCATGCGCAAAGGCGACGGCTCTTTATCACTAACTACTGAACACAACCTATCTCCGGACCCCGAGTCACCGTCTGATCTTTAGATTTTCACCTCGCGGCGACCTTAGATGAGTTACGCGGGGGCGATTTTGCATAATAACCGGAAATCTTAAGGGCCATTACTGCCTCATTAATAAATATCACCGATACGGGAAACACTAGATAAGTGGTCGGTCTAATAGTCATAAAAGGCATGGGTGAAAATAAGTCTACGCTGTATAGAGTATTGATGAAACCTGTAATAGAATCGAGAAGAAAGCTATAAGTACGTAGTATAATTTGGACTAATAGTAATAGCTGACAACATGGCCGCCAATCGGCGACGATAACAAGATTAACTATTACTGATTTGGGGCGGCTTGAAAGCCTAGAAATTATACAATAAAATGGCAAGGACATCCAAACGCTAGTAGTAGTAAAGAATTTAAATTGGAGATTGCTAAACTAACAGTTATAGCATAAAAAACCATAGAAAACCCGCAATAGAAGGATAAATTAAGCAATGACCTTCTGTTTGACGTCCGGATAGAAAAGAGGATGAGGTAGGGTAGTGTTGGGCAATGTGTGGGTACTGATGGTGGTGATGGGCGGTATGTCATATACGGTGGGTAAATTTATATAATAATTCTTTCGGAGATATTCGGGGCATCTTTCGGAGAAAGTGGCCACTAAGTATATTTGCATCATTAGGTAAGTATGTTCCCCTCCCGCAATAGAACCAATTTTACCATTTTAACAAAGTACATTCTGTTTTGTGTTCCTTTTACAAAAACAAGTTTTCCACTTGATTTTCCTGTTAACATGAAAAATCATGAAAATGAAAAATCACAGTCGAACGTACATGTGGAGAGATTATCAGTCATTGAGTCATAGATGCTCAAAAGTTGTGGCCTTCCACGCACAGACTCGCCGTGTTCACTAAACATCTCAAGATTACAACAGACAGTGTGAACAAACAACGGCATTTAGCATAAGAGAACTGTGCTTGAAGGTGCTAAAGTATTCATGTCCACTGTATTTTTGTAATTGCCAAGAGCAGGGCTAGATTTCAAGCGATAACTCCGGGAATCGTTTCTCCGCAAGATCTCGTGAATTGTTTGGCGGGAATCAATGTTGATATTCTCAACAACTTTAGATTTAAACTGAATGGAATTAGAATGATTCGCCGAAATTTCATTTTTGAGAAGCAGTCTGATTTCTCGCACTCTGCTTAACGAAATTCTATCTACCCCTGAAAGAGGGCACTTTTTATTTTCACTTAATAAAGTTTTTTGAGCAGGCCTGGTAAGATACCATGGTGTACATAAATAAGCAGGGTTTACATGCATCGTGATGTCTCGTTTTAATTTTTTAACAATTTTTTTGCTGCAATTCCCATAAACAAACTATGTGAAATAGGCTGACTCAAACTCATGAGGCAAAAGGCACCCAAACCCCTGCTTTCGGTGAATAATTAACCACTAAATTTAAATAAGTTTCATACGTGTTTTGTCAGGTATGTTTTAGTCAACCGATTAACCCAATGAAAGTCTCAAAGTAATCTCAGAAGAATGGTTTTTAAGTGAGGGTTAAAAAAGACCTATCCACAGGGTTCATCAAGACATTATTCAACAGGGTAAGTGTGACCCCATTTAAAGGCGGACTCCAGGGAGAAAAATTAAAAAGGTTCATAGTAGATATGGGTGTATTGGACCAAACCAGAAAGACTGAGCATCAGAGGATATCAGATTGTAGCCCTAACAAGGCTCTAGACCACAAAAACAGCACACAAGGTAATATTGTGGTATATGAAAGTTACAGAACCTACAATATTTTGTGGTAGTTTGTGGTATGTGATCTTATCATTGACATATAAAGTGTGGTACATTGACGTACATCCCGCACCCGACCCGCGCCATGTAAGCCTATAACACCAAGGTTCCCCTGGGCTCGCAACTTCTCTTGGCAGCCCTGTACACTGTGGCCTATGGTGCAGCTTGTTGTTGTTTATTACTGTGGTATATTGTAGTATGTGATGAGTTACTCCAATTTGGTATAGTTACGATTTATCTAACTACCAAGTATATACCACAATATACCACAATCAAATTTTGTGGAAGTTTGTGGTCTATGGAAGTGCAAGTATGATGAAAGTTGTGGTATATTGTGATCTGTGGTACGTCCTCACAATATGCAGCCTGCAGTGTTAGGGGTAAAGAAATAAACATTTTTGTTTGGTAATCATAGGTATCGTGCATAAACACTCACTGCCATATCATTGTATTTTGTCCCCATTTTTTTTTTGTCGTCTGCAAGAATTGCAGAAGGCACATAGGGATTACTCTGGTCATATGTGTGTGTATGTGTGTGTCTGTGTCAAACATTCAACCCTCAATATATTGGCATGCCGTAACGAGTTCCATAAGGGCTACGATGTTTAACTCTTGTGGAAAGGAGGGGCGGACAGTGGGGTGGATAATTGGAATTAAGTGACTTCATGTGACGCTTTTGATCAATTGGCGCGCTCAAATGTTTAACCCTTATATATTGCATGCTTATGAGTTTCTTAGGAAGCTAGATGTGTCGGCAGTTTAGTGGTGTAAAGGAGGGGAGCGTTGGTAGGGTGACAATGTTGGGTGTGCCGTCATGTGACCTTGGTGACCTCAAATGTGACCGTTGGGTGGACGCTCATGGTGACCGATGAGAAGGTTTGGCCGCCGCTTTCCCAAACGCAACGAGCACGAGCGACACTCGCGTTCCGGGGACTCGCGATTTATGGGGGTGGGGGGTTGGAGTATAACGACTAGGCAACTTACCATACCAACTAGTCTTGATCACTGTCCACGCATAATACCACTAAGCGACGTCACTGCCATATTGATCTATTTCGCCCCCAGTTATACTGTTTATTTCTTCACAACCCGAAATCCTCTGGATACTCAAGTCCTTTCCTGGTTTGGCCAATCCACCCATATCTAATATGAACCTTTCGAATTTTTTTGTTTCCGGGGACCTTTTTAATACACACTGCATTTGCTCAAAGTAACGCGTCACAACCTAGCAGTGTATTCCAGCTTTCATGATTATGGTCACATTAGGGGTTGGTTTATTGGTAAATTGGATACTTGGATATTTGTGTTTTATCTAGGTCCGCCCCCCCCTTGGGTGGTCCAGTCCCTTCTCTTGCTATCCTGTTCTGTCCCTCTTCTACTGTCAAACTTTTTCACCTCTTGCCCTAGATAATCTCTTTCTGTGCATCTGTGTTCCTTTTGTTTTCTCTTCCCTCCACTATGTTCACCTGATTTTTTTTTCTTCCTATTGGATTGGACCATCTGGTATGTGTCCTTTGTTTCTGTTTGTGGATGTGGCGTTTATGCAGTGTGTGAGCGGGAGGCTGGAAGTGAAGGATGTGTGGTGATGGATGTGTGGACCAAACTTTTATTGACTTTGTGTGGGAGATTTGAATGTAGTGAAATACATGTTAGTTGATGCATGTAAGTTATGTTTATGGCTATAAATTGTGTTTCTATTTAATTTGGCAATATGACGAAAATTATAATTCAATTAATCCCCTGACCAAAGTTTTTGGCAAATTAGTTAGTTTAGGAATTTTTAGGTTAAGATAGTTTAGGGTAAGCTTAAGTAGAATTTAAGATTAGTTAACAATTTAACATTAGGAGGTTTAAGGCTTATTGGCAAAATTTGGGGCCCTATGATTTGAGCTGTGCAATGCTCCGCGCGGTTTGATGGCGTTTAATTTGTTTGAATTGGAATGAATTTAGTGTTGTGCCTAAACCCTGTGAAGTCGGCGGCCTCCGGCGAATAAACTGCAATGTTGGGGATGTGGTGCAGATGCTGAATTCCATCCCTTGGATTTTGGAGTTCAGCATGTTATTTCATGCCATAGAAGTGGTATACTGTGAAAGTCCCTGCAATTTGTGTATGTTTTGTGACAAATATTGGCTGCGTTTTTGCAAATCGGGACGAAATTTCCAGTCGTGGCCCTTATGTCATGTGTGTCAGACAGTTTTCTTGCAGTTTAAATTAACAGTTGTTTTCAGATTTCATCATATCGCACAGTTGGCATCGCCAGCTCTCCCTATAACCATAATTTCTCTGTTAGTACAGAGACTGAACAAGTCTCATTTATGTCTTTGGGTAGATGTCAATGGCCGTTATCGCCTGATTGCAATGCCCGATGTGTTTTTGCGGGGTTCAGTAAACAACACTTCATTTGTTCGTGTGCCATGCTGTTCTAAGTCCCATGTGCCTGGTGGCATTGTAACCATGCAATACTTGTAATCCTTTAATCCGGTTTTCCAAGTTTACGCTAACGTTCATCTGTGTGACACTGCTACATGGTGGTTCCACTGTTTCCAAAATTAAGGGACCTGCGAGGGTGGGTGGCAAATTCGAAGTGGGGATTTCGGTTTTTTCTTTGTGGGTTGGTTTTTTGGGTGTATCATTACCTCCATTAATATTGGGATCTTGTTGTTAAATTGTTTTTTTGTGTACTTTATTAGGTAAATTTTATATGGTTCTAATCAAGCCTTATCCCGGTCCATACAGTCCAGTGCACAGTGTTTGCGTTCAATTAACATGTTATATTATTATGGCTGTGGCAGAGCCCGGGAGTTGTGGCAGGACTCCCTCCTTTTATTGTGCGTTATCGCCCGTTACTTTACTTTGAGACTTAGACAAGTTGAAGTGAGTGACGCGGAGACCTTGTCCGAAATCTCACTTGTTGCTTAATTGTCTTTCTAAACATTAAGGAACGACGTCATTTTGATTTATTATTTGAACGTATATACGCCGACTTCAGGGAAAAGGTTACGATTGAAATTTATACCAAAATGCCCCCATTTGGGTTAAAATTATTGGGTGTAAATGGGTTCAAAGTCCTGTACTTTCGGGTTTGCAATTTCGTGCGAATGTGTTTCGATTAAAAAAAAACATCCGGCTTCCCATAAATTTTCGGATGTGAGCTGGCAGTTGAAGTGACAACTTTTGTTGTGTTATTTGGATCAACAGTTTTAAAACGCGTGTCTGTCGTGTTTGACAGGAGGCGAGAGATTAAATGGCGTCGCAGTGTTTGCACTTATGTCATAGTTTTTGAGGTCCTATGCTGCTGTGGATGGCACGGGCTTGCAGCATTTTTGAATAGGTGTAAACTTTTAGGGGGCGGTTTCGGAATTGATGTGATTTTCATGTTTTTTATAACTTAGGCATCGTGAGTGGCTGGGTAATTTTTTGTCAATAGGGGACACAGCTCACGATCGCGTTGGTATTTTGGTTGGCACTAAAAACTTTGGCGTTTTGGGTGGCTAGGCCAGAAATATAAAAAGAAACCAATGATTTTACTCTAATTTTATATACACAAATTTCACAATTTTAAAAATCATGCTTCAAATTGTGCATTTTGGTTGTACATGTTGGTATTGCGTGCAGAGCCTAATGTGCAGCAATTAAATGCCACTAGGCCTTTAGTAAGTTAGTGGGTTTTAAGGAGTACATTACAGTAGGGTCTTTAGTTTTAAGGGGTACACTATCTCGAATCTGTGTCAATTGGTATATAACCCTGACACAGAGGAAGGGGTATTGGATTCGTTTTCAGCGTTCTCTATACAAATTACATACCTGAGTTTGTTTTCCACGCTTATTTAGATCACTTCTATTCATCAAAATGAACGCAAACATCCCAAAAATCAGGTAGACGTGATTGTTTTAAGATCCAAAACGAACTTCAATTATAAAAAGTTACAAGTTCAGATTAAAAAATTGAACAAAATTTCATGGTTTCAATCCACGAACAGTGCACTGTTTTGTTTGAGTTTACACGCTGGTGGCTAATCCTTCTTTTGATATGCGAGGTCGATGTTTACGGCAAAGAAGATATCTTGCGCACGTACAATATGGCAAATTTGTGCATATAAAGTGTAGGATCACTAAAAACGATTGAAATGTGCAAATGGAGAATGCAACCTTCATTTTCATTTTGACTTTTTATTCGAAAAACATGAGAGAAATAATCAAATAAGTAAAATTATTTTCGCGATTCTGCTAGAGTTGGACAGCAGTTATTTTTCTGGAGGTCTTGTTCCACGGGGTTAGTTAGATTCGCAATCCAAGGCGAAAACTTTCTTAGTCTCCTTCGTGTCGTTAAAAAACAAATTTGATGAAAACCAACCGTGTTTAAACAAACAAATATGAAACTAATTAACAAATTGATTATAAACTTTCAAAACTGGTGTCAGTGATTTTTAACATTTTTGATCTTAGGCTACGTATACATGTTTTGCATTTCATAATCTTTGTTTTTTTTTTAGTTTGTAAATTAGTGAGGGCCTAACAGCCAACAGCGTGCATAATTTTTCACGAATGTTAGAATCATTCAGTTAAACTGGTAATATTGGCATTCAATAACTAGAGAACAATATATAGCGATTTTTGTTCAAACCAAAAATGAATGTTTTTTAATATTTTTAATTTTTTGATATTATATATTTGTTTACTATCTAATCTTGTCGGAAGTGTCTTTATTCTTATCTTTTAACATTACAATTCTATTCTTAAACGGTGTTCCCTTGTGTTAAAAGTATACCATGTCCGTCCCTGTGTCAATTTTACGTCACTTCCATCGAGTTTTACATTGGGGGTCTGACGACAAAATGCTGACCTGCATGAAGTGTGTTCTAATTTTCCTATAAATTTGAAGTTTAGGTGATTGTCCTTCTTGAAATGGTTATGTGTTAGTACAGATTGACATATTAAGCATGCACTTGGGCATGATGGAATGAATGACTCATTTTAGAAGTTTTTGGAGCTCGATGAACTGTGGTATCATGACAACTAACACGTATGTAAGCCGTTCCTATGGGCCGTTCGCGTGAGCCTGTGGATAGACAGCCTCACGCTCGGTGGGAGTATTCTAAGAGCTTTAGGGCTAGGCTAGGAGTTTAGACGATTTGTCAAGCTGTGGTCAGGGTTGTTTTTGTTTCAAATTTTAAATTCTTGGATTTAGTCACAATTTAGCCAACATTGTACATTGTCCTTGTTGTGAACGTTTGTGTAATTCTTATTTGGATCCATTTTTTGATGTTCATCTCAAAGAACGCTTTAAAAGGAAACTATTGTGATAGTGCCCTGCTGCTCATGCGTGGTCCATTTGCCACTGTAGCCGTGTCATTTTTGGGCTTGCCGATTGTTTTGACCTGGTCATGATTGGCGCAAATAATACTTCAAAATTATTTCCCGTGCAATATAAATTAGAACTGATAGTAATTAAACAGATTTTGATGTCTTTGAGTAAATACAGTTTATTTTAGTGAAATTGTTTTATTATTGTTATGAGCAAATTTTTCTGGGTAAATTTAAATACTTCTAGTTGTTTTTGGGGTAAAACGCAGTCTCCTATTTTCATAATCCGCATATAGCCTCCCGCTCGGTCCGTGACAATATCACTCTCTTGGTGCCCCTGGCCCCTCTTGGATCTTATTCATGATAATGTTAATCATGTAATCACAAAAGAGAAGACACAAGAGAGGCATTTTCGGTTAGCCCCAAGAACCAACGACAGTGCTCTCATTAGTTTTGTCCTATCAACGTCAGGAAAGGTGCATTTGGGAATGAGGTCTATAGAACACTGTGATTCGTCAACTATTTGTTCCCTCAATCACAATCAAATCAGGATGAGAACTCAACTAAATTTAGAACTTGCATTTTTTTTCAGAATATCAATTCAACCATCAAAAACCATGTGGTAGGACACGACCTCCTCTCATTGGGGATTATTCCAACGGTAATTTTGGGAACTGCTATCTGCCATATTACTATGCAGTCTCTGTCTCATTTTTCATTACAAAATCTCATCTTAAATCTTAAAACCTAGTTCACTACATCTTAGTAATCAATAATATTATGAATAACTTTTTACTTCCAATCCGCTGGGTTAGTGGGTAACCCGCTGCAATGGGTTTTCCAAAATAAACGGTCATTTAGCATTTAAATATTCGTGGCCAGGCCTAGTCTTTAGTTATGTCGAGTGTCCATCCGAACCGTCGTATAGCGCCCTCCACGTTACGTCCTTTGAAAGGACTAGCATCGAGTCGCGCCAGATGTTGATGCCGATTTGAATTCAGTCTGTTCTGTTAGGATGGCATGTCCTAACCCCCCCTTAAAAAATAAAGTTACTGATATCATGCAATGAACTTGTAACTTTTTAAATCTCACAAAACCCTATTGTCATGTTTTATTTTTTCTATTCTGCATAGTGACTATTATCGCAGAGCAGTTTGCGGAGGCATATTCCGTATTAGTAATAGGAACTAAACAAGACCAACTTGACAGTAGAAGACAAAAATCAATCAAACTCTAGTATAAAGCAGAAGAATGTGGTTCTGATGAATCATCTAGTAAGTCACTTGTTTCTTCGGAAGACGCTAATCGATCGCTCATTCAGTCTGCCTTTTGGTCTTAATGTAAAAGGTTAATGTTCAAGTTTTGGTGCCATCGGAAACCCAAATCCCATTGCAACCAAACTTTGGTCGTCGATTGCAATATGGGAATCTTCGTGTGATAGTGAGGTCAAAGGTCCCATTCCAAGGTCCAAAGGTCATTTCAGGCCAATGGACAACCCTACAGCAATCTGCGACACTCGTGATCTGTCGTATCTCGTGTAAGTATACCATTGCAACAAACATGGGAGTGTTATGATATTAATAAGAAGATTTGGAATTACATTAATATTATAATTCACTTGGCAAGTACTACCAAAAGATTTACTGCATGGTCGTGGTATTCAGATCTCATACAGCCTGTCTGTCACTCACTCACATAGCCCTAAATAAACTAATAAATGTGGCCACCACCCCTGTTTTAAATAATATACACACAAGAACACAAGGTAAAATCAATGCAATTACATTTTCAGGTGGTTCCCTGTGTAGCTCAAGAGTTACTTAATAGATCTAAAGATCATTTTTCCCACTCGTGTCACATCTTAAACTTTGAAAACCAAAAGAATGTGTCTTTATTTTACATTTCCATAGGCTTTTTTCATCTCGCAGTGTCCAACAATCACAAAATCAGGGTTTTTCATATGTTACTTTTGAAATTTTTTTCTGTTGAACCCTAACCTCCTATTTTCAGTTTTTTCTGCAGATTATGACGCAGGTGTACTCTTCCATAATTTTTCTTGCTGCGGGTAACGTAGAAATAACCCATACCTCAAATATGGGCTTTTTTTTTCCCAAAAAACATGATTTTACACATTTTTGGGAAAAAATGGCCATATCTTTAGTTTATAAGTAATTCTATGATACCCGCAGCAAGGAAATCTGAAAGCACACCTTCTTCATAATCTTCAGAAAAAATGAAATAGGAAGTAGGGTTCAACCGAAAAAATTCAAACGTAAAAATATGAAAAACCCTGTATTTTGTGATTTTGGACATCTGAGAGCTGAAAGCCTTTGAAATGTCAATGACAGACACATTCTTTTGTTTTAAATTGTTAGATGTGACAACATATTGGGAAAAATGATCTTTTATCTATTTAGTAACTCTTGAGTTACACATGGAACCACTTAATATAATTTTTCTGACCAAATAACATTTGATTCAAATTAGTCCCGTGGTAGGCTCATATAGACTTGCACAAGAGTCCTGCCTAAAATGTTTTTTTGATGGTTTGTTCTGGGCCAACATCACTATGAACTAGTGAAATCTCATTCCAAGGCATCAGTTCAATAGCTTACATTCACCATTGTATTTAGACAATACCCCTCTGGTTGTTTGGGTAAGATACATAATACCCAACATAACAGCAACAGTTCACATGCCAATGCATGTACAAAATAATGCAGTCAACTGGGTCCTTGGTGGCATGGCAATGTTAGATTCATAGTGATTGACCTGTCTGATTCAAATCTTGATGATGCTATTTGTAATCCTTGAGCATTTTGAGAGGATAAGTACTCGCTCCAAAAGGTTCAGGTGAAGCAACGACCAAGTGCCAAAAATTTCAGACAAAAAAAAGAGATCTACCTCGTCTCTGTTTTCAATGTAGGATTGCACACAAGCTAGACATCTTGCCCCAGGCTCTACTAATGCAGTTTAAACTAGCAGGTTTCCTAGATAGGTAAGTTACCAGTCAATGGGCTATTCCAATTGAATTCTGTACTCCCACTGTAGACTCTACCTAGTCTTTCCCAGATGGGGTGTGTATTCTGAATGTAGTTACCCATTGTGATAGGATTCGATACTCCTTCCGTGGAAGACTTATCACAGTCTAACAGGGGTGGGGATTTCAAAGTAGGTACCCAATGGCTGTTCCATTTGTAATCCTACATCCTATATGGACGCCTCACAGTGCACAGGGGAGGTTTTTTTTTTTGGGGGGGGGTGCTCAAAGTAGGTACCACCCAATGGGCTGTTCATTTTGAATCCATACACCCTATATTGAAGTCTTCCACAGTGCACAGGGGAGGTGGTGGGCTTCAAAGTAGGTACCCAACGGCTGTTCCATTTGTAATCCATACACCCTTTGTGGAAGACTCACACCTAAGTGTGTGTGTAGAGGCACTTCACCCAAGTCTATAGAGGGTGTTGTTTTCAATGTTGGTACCTGATGGGCTATCCCTTTGAAACTATATACCTTATGGGAAGCCCCTTCACTAGTCCCTTCTACGGGAAGTTTGGTTTTCAAATGGAATAGCCCAATCGGCCAAAATGATTGTTTATTGTGGATTACCGGGAAGGTTGTCACGAAACCAGGGAATAATAGTTCTCTCTAGGTAATTGAAACAAAGCGCTTGAAGCTGAGGTAGTTTCAGAAATAGTGTCCATGTCTATGTATGCAAAGCAAACAAGGAATTGTTTATATCTGGACTTAGTTTTTTACAAGTAATTGCTTTGTAGAATTCAGCACCTTTATATTTAAAGAGAACAATGGTTAGCTTGCTTAATTTGTGAAAATGAAATATTTTGTTGACCATAAGTTTAATCTTTATCTTGTTACCCCTTGTTAAGTACCACCCCCCTTGTCTCACTTCTCAGATTTTGTGAAATGAAAACTAAAATAAAACACAATCTATCATCCATGTGAGGTATGATCCCTTCTAACAATTGTCAGTGGAGCATCAGTGGGTTTTTTTGTTTTGCAGGTACCAACTGCAGCATATTTTTATGATCCTGTATAAGCTTGCAAGAGAACACAGACATTCAAATATGATTTTTGTGATGGCTAACTGGTGGTACTAGCACTCTAGCTCATAATTAGCTAGCCGTAACTCATACACGCATAAACTGCATTGCAATGCACTGCGTCGCATGCAATTTGGATGGTGTGCATGTTGATGGATGTTGTGGGTGTATGTTCAAAAATGTCAAGTTAATTATGAATTAGAATATATTATCGATGTTGTACCTCTACAGTTAAACTTCATAAAATGATAATAAGGGATGCACAGTTAGATTTCAAAGGCAGCCTCAGTAGTTTTGAAGGAGTAGTAGTAGTAGTTGTAGTAAATCCAGTGTTTGTCCCCATAACACAGGTGGTGGCCAGATTTGCCTCACTTTCGTAGTTCAATCACCCTACCTTTCTCCTTCCACTTTGGCCCGATTCACTGCCATCCTCCATCCCTCAATCCCACCCTCTTACTTGTCCTCCTGCACCTGTTTCTTTCATGACCTCAGAGATCAGGGGTCAAGGACCTGGTCTGGTGTCCTTATTGCACATCTGCTCCCCCTCCCTTCTAAATTAGATTCACATTAAATCCCCTGCAAAAATGAAGATAGGCCTGCTAAGCGTTCCGGGATTAATTGGTTTTAAGTTTGGGTCCTGGGGCTGTTTGTTGCATTTGAGTGCTATACAGTTAAGAGTTTTTTGACCTTCGAAATTCTGGGTGCCCTTGAAAACCCTTGACCTTTGAAGGCACGATTGTCAATGACCTTTGACCTTTGAAGGTCAGATTGTCAAAAGTACACTTGCGACTTGTGCTACATGCTTAACCAATTTTGAACCCTGTATAGTTCCTTTACAGGCATTTAAAGGATCGTACATGTTGACCCTTGAGCTCTGGATTGAGGTGGCCTCAGAAATAAATGAAGATTGAAGGGTTAAAGAAATGACTATACCCATACTCCTCCGCACCTCCCCTCCCCATTGACATCTAACGTGCATCCTTAAGTGTATACCTGTCATATGTAACTAGAAGTGGCTTGGATTCAAAAGTCAGATAAAACTGCTGATTCTAACATGTTCAGTGATAAAATAACAAGTGAAATAACTGATCTCCTCTATTTCCTGCTAAATCAAAGTTTTGTTACTTATTGGAGCATCCTGCCAGGATCTAATCTTTATAATTTTGGCAAATTTTGGAAATACCATGCTTATACAAAATGTTTGATGGAAAGTAAAATTTTTGTGCCAATATCTCATTCGGTTTTGGTGTGAGAACTAAAACATGATTTTCTAAGCCCCATGAGTACTGTGTAAAATAAATATTGGTTGACCAAAATGGTTCACACTTTTCGCTCATAACAACCAAACCAAGTATCCTTTAGCCCTAAGATTTTACAGGGTAAATGAGTAAAATAGTAGCTTTCTTCAGACACCAAAATTTTGACCACTTTTGGTAAAAACGGGTAATATAAGCGACCGGGACATGGACCTTTAAAAAATGAAATCTACAGAAATTAATGCATGTTGCAGTTGGTTTTTCCATTGGTCTTATAAAGTTACCACTAAGGTTGGAAAAGATTATTGTTTTCGCTTTGATTTACAACCCATTCATGTTTACTTCGTATGTAGCGGCGTATGCGATTGGTCAATACGCGTTATGTGACTGTATAAACAAGCGTTCATGTTCACCTCGTATGTAGCGGCGTACACGATTGGTCAATACGTGTCACATGACCATGTATAAACAAATGTTTATACATGGCCGCTCTGACGAACGCCGAAAGTGGTAAAAAATCATGCAATATCAGGCTGAATTTTATATTAAATAATTTAATTTTGTAAGTAATAGTTTAGCAGAAAGTACGGTGAACATGAACAGGGTTCATTCATGGTATTTTGGGTATGAACGTTGCTTATGCCTGAGGGCTAGCGTTCATACCCAAAATACTATGAATGAACCCCTAATTTATACATGGCTGCCATGACGAACACCGAAAGTGGTCTTGTAATTTCATGCCGAATTTGACATTTAATGATTTAATTTGCAAGTAATAGTTAGCAGAAAGTGTGATAAACATGAACGTGATTCATTCGTAAGATTTTGGGTATGAACGTTGTTTATGCCCGAGGGCTTTAAACAAGTGCTCATACCCAAAATTCTATGAATGAACCCCTAATTTATGCTAGCTGGTCACAAACAATTGTGACATTAATAGACCTTGTTAGTAGTTGTCCCTTTCCTGCTGTTGAGGCAGAACTGCTTTGGAGTGTAAATGTCATCAACAGCACTCAACTAGTCGAAACTGCAGTGTTTTTGTGATTAAAAAATTCTGAAAGCAAGGCAGATATTGCTAGTTGAACTTTGGCAACAGCACTCATGCCGGTTTGTGGCATCATTGCCAGAAAAAGGTCCATTACGAATAAAGTCTATAGGTTAATACCAAAAGTCAAGAAATTTCTAGAAAGCAGTGGCAAGAAGTGCTCCAATATGTTGTAAAATCAAACCAGCTACCCAGTAACAAGTAGGGTTTCTTCTCTACATTTGCTCTCTCTTCCCTCTGCTCTCTCTCTTATTTCTTCGCTCTCTAGGTTATCTATCGCAGGTTTTACACTGGCACCGCTAAAGATTCCCCTAAGAAGGTTGGTTGAGTGCTCTGTCTGTGTGTCTGTCTGTCCAAGGAGTGAAATGATATGTATTGGTATGCTTCTTGCACGTGTCAAATGTTGCAATGGAACTGCATTTTCATTTGGTTTTTGTTTGGTTTTACTACACCGCATGGAAGGGAAAAATCAGAGATCTTTATCCGTAATTGTCCCTCTTCTGCCACTGATGGCATAAAACCAGTTTAAACGCCATTGCCATTGCTTAGCTAGTCAATTCGCCCCCGCTTTCATTACTCAAAAGCAACATAGATTGACTGACTGCTAGCCAAGCATGGGCGACAGCGCTCGCACCACCAATGACAGGAAAGGGCCAATTACGGATGGCTATATATTGTTACATTCTCATCTTAAAGTGACTGCTTATTGTGGGCTGGACCACTTAGATTTCATTGTCACACTGTCTGGATGGATGTATGTATGGATGGGATGTTGTATGTTTTGTTTTCTCATCAACCCAAATTAAACACCATTGGTGAAACTGTGACAAATGCCCATAGAATGATTTCTATATCGATATAATAGCGCCACCATTTTCGTGAGCGCCCCCTAATAGCCTCCTAATTGATGCAGTATAACAGTATGATCGGGAATGAGTAGCGGCATACTGCCACGTACGACCGGCGATCCCCAAGTCGCTATTTCATACATATGCCTCCCTTCGTTGATCGAGGTCGATCCGATTTTTTAGTACCCTGGGTAAACCTCTTCTCCAACTACAACAACCCGCAACGACCGATTTACCACAGACACAACGTGGTATGTGGGTAGGATGACACATATTATGCATGTCGTCTGTCAACACCAATTGAATATTAAGTCCCCCAAGTCACCCTCATTTGCAATATTTTGTTCTTAATTGGCTAATACAAAAAGTATGCCTGCTCTGTACTTCTCTGAAAATAGCAATCGTGCAAGCCCGAAACCAAAAGTTCTAGTTCACACACCTCAAGATGTGTGTAATGATAATGAACGCTTGGTCGTCGACTTTGTTGATGTCCAGACAGGTCCCTAGTGTTAGAAACCAGATGGCCTCCTGACCTTCACTCCTCAAGTGTAACCATTATACTAAAACAATTCTAGAAATTTGTAACTGTCGCATCAGAAAGGCCTACTTTATGAGTTATGGTCCGTGGGTAACATCAAATAAACACAATCAATTTGGTGGAATTTCATCCAGAATCAAAGTTTTGTATTGTTTGGGTCTTAGATAGTTCACAAGTGGCTTTTCTGGTTTATTTGTTGAAATTATAATAAAACAACCACTAATAAGAATTTAAAAAGTACAATTTATAAAGAAATTGACCATAAAGTACCTTAATTGCTAAAAGACAACTGGAAGTTTTGTTGGACAAATGGACACGCATGATTAAACTAAGAAGAAAATAGCACCTTCACAATTGGATGTGTTATTTCCGTCAGTCTAGCTTGTTGTGTTTTACATAAAATGTCCGCAACATATATTTACCTGTAATTAATTAACACCACGAAACCACCTCCCCAATAGCTACTTAAGGTATTAGCAGCAATTTGCAATCAAACAAATCAAAAATCAGCAAATCATATTTTTATGTTTTTGTACTTATCTTACTTTTTGTTTACTGGCTGCTATGCGAACAAACCCCGGCACGTAGTTGGCTTGAAATCCTGTATTAAAGACAAGCACACTTTTTATCCGATTCGTAATTTCTATACGTGGCGTATCCAACTTTGAGATAAAAAAAGGAAACAAAGCCTTTCCCGGTGCATATCACATTTTCAGCGTGATATTGTGCACCATATACCAGTTTGCTCAACCACACTTTGTTTTTTCTGTACATGTGTAAAACCGCTCACTGTTATACTTGTGATTTTGAGATGCCGTCCGGTATGTCTATTGCCGGGGAATTGTATGACAAATTCCTCAATACTTCATTTTTTTCACTATTTGGTTGTTTGTTTCTACTTAAAGCTTATATAAGGAATTGTACATACTTTTCCATCAACTAATTTATAAGTTAAAACAATGTATTTTTTCCACATTTTCCGATTCCTCGCATTATCGCTGCTAACCCTTTAACGCCCTATCCTTTAAACCCCTTCAAATTTGTCTTTTTTTGAGTAAAATGTGAAACTTTTTCAAGATAAGTATGGATCGCCTGTGGTTTTATTGACAAGAAATATGATAGAGTGCAAAGTAAATAAATGAAATATTTGTTTTTATAAATTTTTTGATATTACTAATCAATATAATTGTATTTCAAGATTGCATATGCATATTCAGCAATTAAGATAGGTCGTCAGGTTTTCCTTTTAGGGCTGCTACTGGTATCCTGGTAACCAGTACTACTTCTCCCAGGCCATTTTTGCGGCTAAACCGTCGCCCCCTCCCTCGATTTTCAAGCAATCGATGGAGGAGGGTAGCTGGTACCCTGGTATAATGAAAAAAGATCTCCTACAGGGTTCAGCTCTGGAGAGCTTGGCGGCCATCCAGCACAAATGCTGCCTTGTATGGTGGGAATGTGCTAGTCCCACCACGACGAAACTTTGGTTGGCGTCAGGAGGGCATCCAGTCAATTATCTTTTGCTCCAATAAAGCCTCACACATCAAGTATTTGCTGAGTGAGTGGTATCTTCCACCCCCCCCTGACGGGACACCGGATTGTAAACTTGGTTTAACTAACAAACTACGATAGAATGAGACATAATGAGAAAATGTATGCAGGATCAGTGATTCACAACCCGTAAGGGCTAATCACCTAAATCTTAGCCACAAGGAGTCTTTGGCTGTTTATTCTTAAGGGAAGACAAATTAGCCCTGGGTTTAAACAAGGGCTAGTCCTACATGACTGGACTTTTTTCCTTTCAATACGTGGAGTTAATGTGGGGTGCGAAAATTCCTCTGTTGGGGAAAATGGCCCATCCACGAGGAATTTTCTCATCGTTACAGCACTGATTTTTGAGTATGTTGGCAGGGAGGGGTTGCGTGGGTGCGGTCGCACCCCCCCGACCCCCCAAATTTTCCCAAAGGGGCAAAAGGTTCCCCTTTTTGATGAATTTTTGATAAAAAGTCCAATTTTAACGACATTTGACAAGAAGTCCCCTTTTTGGTGATGAAATGTTTTCAAAAGCCAAAAGACCATTTTGGGGGGTTAGAGGTCCTTTTTATATTATACCACTAAGTAAGGTCCACTTTTTAGAAAAAAGGACACTTTTTTCGAAAAAAGTCCACTTTAAAAGTGCTCTACTCTCCTTGTCCAGAAAGTGTCTCGTTACCACCTACTACCGTCACTAGCAATAACCTGATAAGTACGCCGCACTAACTGTTGAAAAGGTGTCCGTATACAAAGTCCTCACCAATTTTCATACTAAAACCCTCCACGCTCTGTTAACCAACTTAAAACCACCCCAGCTAGTTCTAAAAATGCTCGCAAGATCCGTGCTTAATACCCATACAAAGCACCGACTAAAAATGGATATCGAGGTGACGCGATGTATCACGACAGAAGCATCCTGTCTACTTTCTGTCTTGCGAGTGACTTTAAACTGTTTTTCTCAGGGTGTGTCACTTATTCCTGCCTTGATTTTCATCTGATTGAATGCTATTCACCAGGGGTTTTTTGAAATCAATCCCATAATGCATTGCACACACCGGCCTATACTGTACGGTACAAACCATTCGTACTTAGGGATAAGTGTTCCAAAAGTGTCAAGAACCTCATACATTCAATGATCATGCAAAGTTCCTAAGTACTAACGCTTTGTGGCTAAAATTGACGTACAAAGGTCGGTTTTTAAGTGTTAATAGGATTTTTGTTGGATCACATGACCCGATTGAGGTTAAATTTCCCCAAACTGGTTGGTGCATTGTGGATGACCATACACCCTCTGTTAGTCACCAAGGACTTCCAAGATGAGTGCGACTTTTTTGAGAGTACTACATGCTCTAACTTGTTGCCATGGGTTTTGATCAGTTCTTCAAGAATGTAAAACTTTGAACAAAATTGATGGTCTAGTGATTTGGTTGAGTACCGCGTAATTTTCTGGAATATAAGCTGCACTAACAAGCCCACCTCTTGAAATTTGCATTTTTTGCAAATATTTTGTTGAAGCGCACCACTGTTAGCATCATGTCTGTGTGTCACATGACATACTGAGCCACTTGTACCTTGGCAGTAATACCACTCCTATGACGGGTGTCAACTTTGACACAGGCCACATTGTTTTAATCCACACTATGCGGGCCGCAAACAGTATCGGGTCTCTCAAGTTTGGTTTATGATGTGTGCTACAAAGTCTGGATAGGAACCCATACATACCATTTCCGAAAAGGGACCACAAGCAATATACGATATGCAAATTTTAATTTTTGGTCAATTTAAAAATTTCCATTTTGTTGACCTTTTCAATTAACACATTTGAAATGTTTGGCTTTCATTTTGAGGAAATTGAACTATTTTCCCTACAATTTTTAGACACTTTGTTTCATCAGATTGATGAAAATGGACTATGTCCAACAATTTTAAAAATTTTGTCTCAGATTGAGGAATGAACTAATTCAAATAGACATTTAAAAAAATCTATTAGATATTTATGCATTTAATTTTCCGGGCATTACCTCCGGGCTCAGGACGCTCTTTGCGGGCCGCAAATGGCCAGCTGGGCCCGGTTGGACACCCCTGGTCCATATTTATACTGTCCCAAATAGCCACAAAACATTACAATAATTTCCCAGTAAAGGTTGAGTATTGACCCAAAGTAAGACTCACTTGAAGATATTTGATTGAGAATTGGGATACATATGCATTTAAGGTTGCATTCCTATCTTCAATGGGACCCATCTCTTATGGACCACTTACAAAACTAACCGCCCATCGCCAGTAGTTGAATCGCGAGTCATTGTTCGAACAATAGAACCGGTTCCAACCGGAATACTCCCCGGTGGCCCCTTCCCTGGAATTAGCATCAATTTTGATACCAGATGAAAGGTTGTATTTTTCTCAAAGTCTTGAAATTTTAGCCTTCAAATCCATTTCATTCCCAAGATAGAGACAAAAACTGGTTAACCATCAATATTAGCACAGCAATGAATAGGGCCTTGCAATAATGCATTATTGCTTCTGTCAAAACCACAAGTTTGTTTCCCACAATACTTGGTGGGGGAGTGTATGCAAGTGCCAGGCTCTCATATCAAGTAGCGAACAAAATAGACATAAATCGGAACAAGCACCTTTAATTTAAGAGAGTAAAATTTAGGAATTTCTAACAACCTGAGCAATTATTTTCACAATAATTGTTCATTATGGACCCAGGAGTGACATTCTATAATCAAGATTTCAAAGCCAATGTACGAGGTGAAGTTTATATTCCAGAATTACAGTAATGGTCTGAAAACACGAAAACATTCCAATGTAACCGGCCTAAAATATGCAGCTATGCAGCAAGTTTCATAACATATTGCAAGGTGGAAATTGAGCAAAACAATGGAAGGTGGTTAGATTTGGCTGTTTGCTGTGGTTAAATACATACACCATTGGAACTGTTCCCTTTTGTTATATGCTTTGTGGATTTCATTGCACCAAACACTGACTAGTGAGGGAGAACTTGATAACTCTTGATATGCAAGTGATCTGACATTAACCTGTCTCAAGTAGCAGACACCTGTGACCTGACCTGGCTGGCGGCTTGGATTTGAAAACCCCAGCATTATGTTCATTAAGGTTTGTTTGTTTGACTTGAGAGGCATCGTCCTTCATCTTGAGAAAATTAACACCTACTCACATATCCATGGAAAACACCTTAAATTTTGCAGCAAAAAATGTTCACCATAGCTCATAGCTTGACTTTCCCTGGAAAGGTCTAACAACAAAAGTGTTTGGTGTTTGCCCGTTAGTGACGACCCTGCCCAGCATACAGAGGAATAAAAAGGGCATTGTAACAGCACTCAATTTTTTAATAATTTGAGATTTTTCAACCCAATCAATTCATTGAATTGATGTTATTGCTATCGAGAGCGGCTTTTTATTTTCGCTACTATTCGGGCGTTTTATTTGCATTTTTGACGAAAAGCTGCCTAGTGGAAGTCAGACCATGGGGAATCTCGTGGTTTGGGCTTGACATTTTTTAAATTTCAGTGACGGGAGTCCGTTTGGGTAACTTTTGTATCTTGTCAAGTTTTTGGACGATCATTTGATGCCGCGCTTGCGTCTTTCTTACTGAATGCTAGTGGTTTTATGTGTGCACCTATTAGCCGGTTCTAGTGGGGTTCTTCGGGCGAAAATGAATGGTGATCATGTTACCCTATCACCAAGCAGCACGGGCTACAGGGAACTGAAGGTCAAACACAAGTGCCAGTTCATTGACCTTGAGTGTATTTATGGTAAACATCAACAGACCACATCAACAATTTTTGAGCCCTTGAATTTTCACATGGAATGTGGGGAAATTGATTGTGGTAAATGACTTAAACCTTGAGTTCTAATAATGAGACTGAATTAAATAATACATATTTTAAAGTTAACTTATTGTTATCAAGAATGAAGGCCTACCTTGGATTTTAAAAATATAGATCTGTTTAAAAAATAGTTTGTTCAATATTCCCTCTTCCCGGTAATGTGACCTGGGCCTTTTAGTTTAGTAAGGCAAATGCCCTAAAGTGCTACAACTTTATTGTAAAACTTTCAATGTCACCTAGTGGGAAATGGTTTACTTGAAAGATGTATCCAATGAATCAAAAGGCCCTTTTAAGTTATGTTAATACCTCGGGGTCATTTTGCAACCAAGTCTCAAAGATTAATCGGCAAAGTACGCATAGAGACCCAAATTTGCCTACATTAGGTATGCTGTGTCTTAAAGTGTTAACAAATTAACTCCATTGTGGTTGGCAAAGGGCTAGGCCTCAGATAAAGAACCTGTTGTGATTTGCTGTTTGCCTTTTTTTGAATATTGCTCCATCATTGCTAATTAATGCACAAGTGTTAGGTTATAATTGTTTAGGTGCCTGGTTGTGGCTTTGTTTCCCACTTACAGTTCCCTAAAGGGGGCCGTCAGACGGCGGAGCCCTGTCATTTTTTTGGGGGAAAGCTTTAAGTTTAAAGAGCCTCTATCTCATGATCGTTCAATGTTTGTGCTGGTTCCGCTTTTCAACTTAATGATCCCTTTTAAAGAAAGTGGACTTTTTACTCAACTTTTCATTTCAATATTTTTTTTTTAAATCTCCATATGGACTAAGTTCCTACTAACAGTTCTTTAAAGTGGGGGCTGTCATCAGACAGCGGAGCCCTGTCCATTTTTTTTCGGGAAAACTTTATTTTAAAGAGCGCTATCCATGCATGCAGTGTTAACTATGTAGGTGGCTCGTTTTCAAGTTACGAAACCTTGTCAATTTGACTTTTCTTCAACTTTTCATTTCAGTCTTTTAAAAAATGCAAATGGACTAAGTTCCTACTAACAGTTCCTTAAATTTGGAAGCTTTCAATTGACTTTAAGACAGTATCCATTGGCTGTAGCCCTCTTGAGGACTATGTATGCTCACTAATTTCAAAAAAAAAAAAAAATCTCCCGATTCCAAGATCAAATCTCCCTTATTCCAAGATCAAATCTCCCTGATTCCAATATCAAATCTCCCTGATCCAAAATCAATACTCCCTGAGTTCCAAAATCTCAATGTTGGCAGCTCTGAAGGTCATTCAGGGGTCGTTATTTGATAACTTGGCCGTGCTTTGAGGGCAGGGGTCATTATTGGGTGTCAAAGGTCATCCAGGGGTCGTTATCGGGTAGCTTGGCTGTGCTTTGACCTATGGATAGGAGTTTTTGGGTATGGTGGTAGAATTTCGCCGTACAAGTTTTGTGGACACATTTTCAAGGGGTCATTTTGGGGCAAAGGTCATCTAGGGGTCATTATTCGGTATCTTGGCCGTGCGTTGATTAGGTATAGAGTTTTTGTAGGTGTCGTTTGGCTGTAGAGTTTTGTGGTCATGTTTTCGAGGGTCAGGGGTCATTTTGGTGTCAAAGGTCATCCGGGGTCATTATCGTGGTCTTGCTTTGATATATGGATCTGATTATTTTTTTTTTTTTTTTTTTTTTTTTTTTTTTTTTTTTTTTTTTTTTTTTTTTTGTGCTATGTTGATAGAGTTTTGCCATACAAGTTTTTGGGTCACGTTTTCGAGGGGTCATTTGGGGGTCAAAGGTCCATTCGGGATCGTTTTTCGGTAGCTTGGCCGTGCTTTTACGTATGGATATGAGTTTTGATGTGGTGGTAGTTTCCCCGTACGGAGTTTTGTGGTCAGTTTTCGAGGGGGCATTTTTGGATTCAAAGGTCATCCAGGGTCGGTATCGGGTCACTTGGCCGTGCTTTGACGCATGGATAGAGTTTTGGTATGTTTGGTATATTTCGCCGTACGAGTTTTGTGGTCACGTTCTTCGAGGGGTTATTTTGGGGTCAAAAGGTAGGGTATGGAGCCATTATTGGGTAACTTGGCCGTGCTTGTTCCTACCCCTGCTTTGAACGGATGGGATATGAAGCACCTGGGGCGCTAATTATGTAAAAAATCATTCCAGTAATAGCTTCTAGCGGGTATGCTCAGCTAGTGGGAATTAGGGGTCATTCAAGAATCAAGGTCAAATGGGTCACATTGGTGTTGGTGTATGGACATGAAACTTGGATGCCAAAATCTTTAAGGTCACAACAATGTTTCAAATCAGGGTTTCATTCAAGGTCAAAGGAGGTTCAAAATGGTATAAACTTTAGTATCCAGGTGAAACTTGTGTGGTGGCGGTTCGAGTTGTTGATGAAAATTTTAAAGCTCATGACCAGGTACTCAGGGGTCATTCAAGGTCCAAATGAACCCAAAACCTGAGGGTCATTCATCCGTGGATCGCAAAACACGGTGCATTGGCCAATCCAGGACGCCTAGTAAAATACTTTTAAGAAAACCACCGGTCCATACTCTTATGGTATGCACATAATGCCCCACTTATAGGCCCATATGGCCTTTTGGCCCCTGCAATGACCCTTACTTGACCTTTGACCCCAACATCAAAAACCATTCTTCCAAGTTGAGTTATATCGCCACCAAATGATAACCATGGCCAAGACCATGGGCTATATTCAATTGACCTGTAATGACCCAATGGCCTATGACCCCACACTATGCATTTCCTACCATCCCAATTGATGGGTTACTGCACATCATGATCACTCTTGAAGTATTTGCCTAAAAAATATTGAAAAAATGCTTGAAATAATAACTGTGGGGGAGAACACAACATTTTCGTATGAAACCTTATAAACAAGGATTAATTTTCCAATACTGGGTGCAAATTATTTTCGTGGTGAAAATTTAGTTGTTTTACCTGTTCATGTCCTGCTGCATGAATATAACGGATGTTTATGATGTTGGCTCAACCTAATTGCACAGTTTTGCATTTTTGTTGTGTAGTTTGGTGCATACGATAATTTAGGGTAGATGTACAAGTATTTTTCCCCAATTCATATACTTTTGACCTGGAATTGTTTTTAAGAAAGTTATGAATAATTGCTCCAGTAAAGGTATGTTGTTATAAAGGTTTCTTTCCAAGCTGAAGTGGTTTTGTGCTTTTTTTGCTAATACATTGTTTAGTGACAAGGCATAAAAAGTTTGTCTCAGATAAGAAAATGTGGAACCCTAAGGGAAATTAACTTGAACAAGGCTATGTGAAATTTGTGATTTTCGTTTTTTAATTGTCATTTTTGCCACTTCCTTTTGTTTTTAAACCCCAACCCCCCCAAAAAATAAGCTGAGGCATAAGACCTTTTTCCTCGGAAACATTAGCAAAAAGAATGGGCTGCCCTTTTATTTTGCACCTGTACGATTTCATTTTTTATTGCATTTTTGGCCACTGTATTGTGCGCATTCACAGCCAAATTTTTTTTTCCGGTAATTTAGGAAAAAAAGATAAAAAAAGGTGTGATTTTCGCATTGTGCTACGTACCAACCCAGCACCACCTTGGCCCGTAACCAGAGTTTTTTTTAAGCGAGGGGTGAATTTTGTTCCACAATGGGACTTTCCCCCAATTTTTTTAACCCAATGTTATAAACTTTTTCGACAAAAAAGCATTAAAATCCCCTAATTGTGCCTCTTTTGGGCCTTTTTCCAGCCTTTTTTATGGGTTTTGGGGAAATTTTTAATTTAAATGTTTTCAGAGGGGGCCCGCCCCCTTTGGGGGGGTATGGGCCTGGT
>JAMKCH010001620.1:0-51926 GCA_023653785.1 Ophioderma brevispina
CAGTTTTATTATGAAATACAAGGCAGATTAAGTTAGATCTAGAAATACTTGAGCAGAGGGGTGGTTGAACTGCAGGTTGAATATCCCATGTTAAGAACTAGGTTTGTAGTTTTGAACACAAACACTCCCCCAAAATTACAAACATTGAGGGGAAAATGGTAGTTTTAGGAGTTTGTATTGGATGCCATGCCAATTATTCAGACTATTGGTAAGCTTTTGGGAGCCAAGTTATGGAGCTTACCTTGCGGGCGGGCTGGAAAAATGAGATGATTCTAGTATAGGTAATCTATAGAAGTGTGTTGATGCTAGACATGCTACTAATATAAACCTAAAGGCATTGGTGGTTTCTGAAAGGGAGACTAACTTTAGACCCAGTTTAAACCACGGTAAGTTCTACAGAGTGGACCATTTTTCCTTTCACCATTCTCTAAATGTTTGCGGTAACGAATTGATTGAAAAGTCTCATGATGTATTGGGCTGGTTCTTGGCCCAATCCATGAGGAATTTTCTCACCTGTTACATGTAAATTTCACCGTATTTTGAAAGGACGGAAACGGTCCACTCATTCCACTCATGTAGGATAACATGTTTAAAACCCAGGTCTTCTAAAGTACGTCCCCTTCAGGAAACAGCAATTGTGATTAAATCGGTATCAAGACATCCTAGTGTCTAACAGTCTCTATTTGCCATTGATGTACATGTCCAATTCATGGCATTTCAGTACACGGTGTAAATGTTGCAAATCAGGAAAATGTTAGTATGATAGGAGGTTATCTATTTTGTAATGTATTATACCCCTAATTCAAGATTTTTGTCTTTTCTATAAGACTCTTACATAAATATATTTTCACATGCTTGTTATTTTGAGATGCACCATGTTTCGTTTGATTGAAGAGCCACAAACCAAAAATGATTCAAGGCAGGTTGCAAGGTTGAATTTTGATGGGGATCCCTTCCCCCTTCACGCCCGGTGATGTTGCACAACTGTTGATTATTAGGAAACACAATAGTTCCAACATCAGCTTTTGTAACATGACCATGTCTGTTTGGTCGTTATCTTTTTATTTACAGTGTTCAATTTAATTTTAATTTAGACAGCGTTCAGAAGGAGCCACTTGGGTTCAATGTGATTCCATTCAACAATCCCACCAGTTCAATATACAATACTGGTAAGAAATAAGGAGAACGCGTACAACATATTAAACCACATTATGGTTAACATAACTATCTTAAAGAGGCGCAAAATTCTATTTCTGAGTGAGGGTATTGGTCAGTTGTTTTGCTTGCTTCAGTGTGAAAGGAATATTTATTTACTTGTCAAGTGTATTGTTTTCAATTAGGACATTGTTCTTGTTGTTATTGCTGCTATTTTATGAGACTTGTAGTTTATACCCTCCAGCTATTGTAACTGACGGAAGATAGATATTTGCTACATGAAATACACCCAGGGAATTTACACAGACAGATTCATCCTGTAGTAGGGACTAAAAATGCCATGGTTTTTTAACTGATTCTTCAACTGTATGTGCAGATTGTGGAGGTACTCTGTGTGTATGTACTCTGAATGACTTGGAGAAAATGGAGTACCCACTGCATCAGGGCCCTAGGGGCTCCCATACTGGTAGGCATTACCGATATAAGAAACCAGTAGGAGGATACAGGTGCTATGGACATAAGTTTGAGGTAGTAAATGCAGGGGATTTATGATCTTTGAAAGAGGCACTCTGAAGTATGTGTGGATGGAAGACCGTTATCATCAGTCATCTATCAACAGGCACAGCAGTTCAGTCAGAGTCGTATTCTATCGTGCTCTATGTTGGGGCGACAGACATAATCTCTCGAGGTGGCAACTCATACGCCTTGTGAGCTCCGACTCTTGTCCTGCACTGTTTATCTAAGGCCACTGAAAAGCTAAGGTCCTCCTCAGGCGTATCCAAGAATGGCTGAGCCATCATAGTTGATGTAGATGGATGGTGTGGCTTGGGAATTGCTGTCTAATATTCCTTAAATCACATCATTTCAACGTGGTCTGTCGGTGAACAATTTGTGGGTATACAAAGGAGAGGAATCTGGTATTATGTTTTAGTGATGATATTGAGCATTATGTTAAAGGATAATTGACTTTCAAATTTGTCCTGTTCAAGACAAGTTTCATTTGGATTATTACCACATGAACATTTACCATTTTAATCAACTATGAGCTTGGCCTTCCACTCAAACAGTACTTAGTTGCCTTTTGTAGACCAAGAACGGAGCAGGAAGAAGCTGTGGACACTGAGATTAAGAGAATGATTTCTTGGAGAATTATGAGAGTAATATTCCTACCAAAGTCAAGGAACTGATTCTGAAAACAAGTGGAGTACTATGACATTTTAATACTTTATTCTCAGGTGGAATGAGGGAATATTATTACTTTGAATCAGGTCCCAGTGCATATGGTTTTGGTTTTAAACACTTTGCATGCCAGCTCCAGAGTAAAATTAATAATAGTTTAGTGAAGGTAATGTGGTGACAACCTGTGAGTGGAAATGCTTCTCGGTAAAAAATTAGTGTACATCAGTTGCAAGTATTAAAGGCAACCTAACAGTATTGCTAAATCAGAAATAAAAAAAAATCACAAAAGCGACCTTTTGGGGCAATATGTCTGTGAAAGTGTACATACTACAGATAAAGACCAAAAGCAACCTAATAAAGGAAACATCGGATATTTAAGTCATACTGTCCGTACGGACACTCACTTCAACACATAACTGAATGGAGATCCATGTGTTTGAAACTGCCATTTTCTTCCTTTTCTATCATTTCAATGATAATTATGGGTAATTGGTACAGGACTTACCATTCAATTTAAACTTAATTTCATTGCAAAATTCAAAATATTTTGGACCCTTTTTGGGTGGAATCACTACACAACAACTGGTGACAATAGCTGTCAAAAAATGACCTACCTACCCAAATTCTCACCGTAATAGCCACCCTGAACCAGGGCAAACCCAACTACAGATGGCGAGGAGGGGCATAACAAGGGACAAAAAAGAGCGCAGATCCCGCCGGAAAAAACGTCGCAACTCAGAACCCATGAACAAGGTGCTGCGTGTTACTACTAGTGATCCATCTCCAACCATGACAAAGCTGCAAAGAGGGCAAAGACAAGTGAAAGGTATAGTAAGATGAATTTAATGTTCAGTGTATACTGTTTGTTGTACATAGTTGTCAAACTTCTGTCTCCGTCCACATTCACAAATTTTTATATAATGCACTGTGTAATTTTTTTCATGTAATGTTTCGAGCATACTGGAGTATGATAGCCATAACTTCAACTTGATAAAAGCTATGGCAAACTCTATTAGTTATTTGGTGAGATTTTTTTTGGGGGGGGTATATAGGTTAAAGCTAGTGGAATGAGTCTGTATTAGACAAGGGAAAAATACAGAATATCCTAACATGAAGAAATGTCCTATCAAAACATGATAATATCCTATCAAAACATGAGAAATGTCGTATCAAAACATGATAATATCCTATCAAAACATGAGAATATCCTATCAAAACATGAGAAATAACATGGAGATGTGGTAAATCATGATCATTAATGTAAGATATCCTTGCATGAAAAATTCATAGGAAAGTGCAAAATCCTGCCTATCTTGTCTTTTTGGATTTTTGAGTTAATGTCAGCAGCAATTTCAAAATTTGGTGCTTATTTTCTTACATACTAAATACAAGTGAGGTGTTTTAATTTATTAAAAAAAGTTCTATAAATTGAGAAATTTTGTTGATGCAGATTTTGAAGAAAAAATAGCAGAACAAGCAAGATACTACCACTCCATGTTCAATGGATACGGTAGGAGTTGTATGGTTCGTGTTGTGTTTTTTTTGTTTGTTTTGTTTTGATTTATTTATACGTATTATTTTGAATTTTTGTTCTATCCCTCAGGTTTTTTTAAATCATCATTTTAATTACTGATTGATTTATTAATCTAGTTATCAATTTATTCCAACTTTGCAAGTTCTTGATTGTTATAGAATTTTAATTATTCCAAATGGTCTAGTTTTTGATTTTTGTTTCCTTTGATTTATTGGGTTTTTTAAAATGTTTGGCAGGGATCCATTCGGGCACAGATTACTTGCATTTTTGCTTCTAGAAGTAAAAATTAAAGCTGAATCGAATTTGCAGTTGCCCTGTAGCAATGTCTGCATCATGAAATTAATGCCAAGTACAAGCGCGAAAGAAGCAACTTGTTTCCGGAACAAGATGTTTTATTACTGATAAAGCAGACAGTATATTTCAAAATGGTTCCTTGAATATTTCATCTCCAATTATCACTGTCGTCACTTATTCATAGTATTTATTTATCTCCCCAGCAGAAAACTTGAACCCTGGATTTAAATTGGGGTTTTATTTTGTTCCGTTTTGTACTTGGTGACATTTTCAGTGTAATTTGCAACTTTTTAATTATGTTTTCTGTTACTACTCGTTACTTGCTTTGCATGTTAACTGTGTATATGTTGTTTTAAATTACCAAGGATACTTGTAGGAGTGTGTATTTGGTACCAATTACTTGATAACCACTTCGTACAGTGCACTTTCATTGGTGGTTGTTATCTACATATTGTAGCACTGACTTAATCCCACCATTTTTCACTTATTACTGTGCTATTTGGTGATGGGGTGCCAAAGCAACTACATTATGCTTGCCCAATTATGCTTTATTAATGCTCAGTTAACCCAGTATTTATTGATTTCTGTGTAATTAGAAATTGTTCTTAATATCTGCTTTTTAATTAAAATTTGCTTTGCGTTTAATTGAAAATAAACTTGTCATTAAAAACAAATGCTTTTCTTGATTGTTTTTGCCTTTTAATTTTTGATAACCTTTTTGCTTTGGATAATTGATTAACAATTGCAGAAAGATTAACACGTTGGCAATTATTTTAATCTTGGAACAAGTCATGATTTTCCTCTATCAAAGCAAATGACAATTTGTAGAGTTAAATTGTTAAAGACGTGATTTCATTAACTCAAAGAAGTTAAAATAATTCTCAAGTCATGCTCTGTAGATCAGATCTTTAGCTGCCTATTCTAATTTAGATTTATTGCCCTTTGTTTAGATGAAAGAAAGTGCATTTATCTATTTTCATATACTGACAGCTGGTTTAGTGCTACAAATGAAAATAATGTGATCATTGTCATTTTCAATTATCACATAAACAAGAAAATAATGTGATAATTGTCATTCTCAATTATCACATAAACAAGAAAACAATACTTCCTCAAATGTCACCATCTTAACAACCTGATTTGAAAGGGCAAGATTTACTTGTAATGAGCAACAATGTCAAAAAACATGTTATAATTTGCTTGCAGATGAGTAATGTCTCATCAATTTGTCTGACATAATGTTTAAGTGGTAACTTCCATGTGATTTTTTTTTTTTTTGGAGGTGTTGATTTTCAAAATTCCTTCCAGGTTTTAAATTTAACTTGTGTCTCATTTGTTAGGCCTGTCCTGGAGGCCTATATACTTATATTATTGTGTGTGTGTGGTTTAAATTTATGCTTGTTTCTGATGGTGATAAAAGGGTTAAAATTGATGTGCCATGAAATATTTGCCACTTGCTACTGCCTACTTGTTGGTCTGTCCAACCCCGTCTGGGATGCAGGTCGGGATGACATCACTGTAAAACTTGGCATCTGATTTGTGATCTTAGCATAGAGTGCTCTTGTTCAAGAGTCTTCCATTGTTATGGTGAATTACTCTTGGCGCTCTTCTCAACTTGACGACAGCCTGTCGGACTGAATTGTCTGTCAAGTCTCACGAGCTGGTAATTTTGCGTGCTGCAAATGTTTGGTTATTAATAGCATGCCCTAGTTTTACCCCGAACATTAAGTTGAAATATTTGGCATTGTCTTTTAACGTATTTCCTTCAGGACTCACAGATTCTGGCACTAAATCATTCACCAATGTCATGTGTAAAGCGTACTTGAATAAACCACAGAGGAATTAGAGGGCTCGATGCCCATTCTTTGATCATTTTTAGAAATGAAAGCATACATGTAGTAAGTAGTAATGTCGTTTTATTGCATTGTGGCTTTGCTGTGGCCGACCAAGAAATTGGCCAATGAGCAGAAGAGATTAGGTACCTTCGCTAAACAGGCAGGATGAACTCACCGGGTTGCAAAGTAAACGTACATTGCAACAACTTAGGGGGTTTGAAACCCACTCTTTATAGCTTTGTTTGTAAATGTCAATAAATGAAAACAGTGGTTGGTGGAAATTAGCCACTTGCTTTGAATTTGTTTTAATGCTGCAGGCTTACTAACATAATTATTTGATTTCCCCGTTGCTTTCTCCCTCCCGATAGCTGCCTTGGAAACCTTCTTACCGTCTAAGATTCATGGTGAGTATATAGAAACACTGGCATCATCATCTCTACAGTGCAGTTCAATTGGGTCACATCATTAGTTGTAACTGTTTTCTTGGTTAGCTGTTTTTAAAAGCATTTACCTAGTAAACAGTGTAATAGTTGCTAAAAACAGTTGAAAACCTGCAAAGGAGAAGTGGCTCAACTCGGTGAATGAATGTAAAAGCAATGGTTTTAGATTAGGGTGCTCTTGTGTATTTTTACTATTAGAGAACTTTTTGTTCCTTTTCTTTTTCTTTGGCTCTTGAATACAAACAAAAAATCTAGATACACATCCAATATCACTTGGAAATTTGCATACATGCAAATCTTCCTTGTTGTACAGGAAACATCCCTATTTTGAACTCTCTTAAGTTGCAAAAAAATCAGAATATTCTGATTTCTGACATTTCAAACAAGGGAACAAAACTGTCAGGGAAATCTTGAAATAATTGCCAGAAAAGTCCTGAAATATTTCCTGGGCTCTTCAAGTTTTTCCTGGGACTTCAAAAACTCTAAACTAAAATCCAGTAACTTAGGGGACTCCCCTGCATACTCCACGCACGTCGGAGATTTTGGCCCGAATTCATGCTCCAGGACCAGGACCAGTCTTATTATCTCATAAGGCAGCTATTCAATATTTTTCTACTTCAATCCACAACTCTGATGTTTTTATGATTCCAATCTCCAACTCTAAAATACAAATAAAATCATAAACTAAATTTTGTTCCTGGAGTGGGATTCGAACCCACGACCTTTAGATAACAAGACGAGTGCCCACAGACACACGCCACGCAATCCGAGCCGGCAGGAAGTCGTTCTTTTGTAATACTTCAATATAAACATTAACGGAATAAAGCGCACATATAATAATGAATAGCGCCCCTATGAGACGAGTTGAAAATACCTGCTCCTGGAGCATGAATTCGGGCCAAAATCTCCAAGAATCATACTCCACTAGAGGCCTTAATGTGGCTTACAAACCACCCACAAGGGCTTTTGCAATGTGGGTTTTGCAACACATGCATTCTGTTATCTGGGTTCTCAATGTTGGCAGGTATGAATTTGTCTTTATGAAACATAGTGGACCTGAACTGCACCAGGGATGGGTGTCTAATTTTAGAGTAGTATTTCCCAATTGAGTTGAAATGATTGGTAATCATCCCTTTCGAGCATTTTAACAAACTTGTTTTTAATCTGTTTCTTTTCTGTTCAGTTTTTAGTTTTTAATCATTGTCCCTTTTATTTTAAAACTGAATAACAGTGTGTAATTTAACTTGCTGACTTGCTGCTACTCACATTGCATTGTTTATGTTTTTGTTTGCAATTTGGTGGAGGGGGTGTCTGGGAGGTTTATTAATTTGGTATCGGGGATTTCTAAATCAAGTTTTGCAATCAAACTTATGTATATATTGCCATAGTAGTAAAGTTTTGTTGATGTAGTGTTTGAGTTACTTTGTAATGAAGTGTTGTTATAGACCTTTCTGAAAGACTAACATATATTATGTTGGTAACATAGGCCAAAGTAGACACAACATTATGTAATATTGTGTCCAGATTTTGCACAACTAGTGGCAGTCAAGATATCCAGTTTCTTAAAGGTTTACTGCGAGTTGTTCAGCTTTGTCCCCACCACCTGCCCTTTTGAACTTAAACTTTGAAGAGTTAGAAATCTTTCATGGGGCAATAAACATAAACATAGTACTTTGTCTTAATTCTTTTTCATTTGAAAGAATTCTGTATGTGGGAAAAAATATTTCATCTACTCACTGGCTCTGATTTCCTATATTAAAGGGCCATAGTCCGATCGCTAATAGCTTCATCCCCAGAACTTCATATTTTACCGGAAGAGGTCAAAATTTTGGTATCTAAAGAAAGCTACTATTTTCTTATTTACCCTGTAAAATCTTAGGGCTAAAGGATGTTTGGTTTGGATGTTATGAGCCAAAATGTGCCCCATTTTGGCTAACCAATAATAAATTTATACAGTACTCTATGGGGATTACAAAATCATGTTTTTAGTACTCGCATCAAAACGGGTTGAAATATTGGCACAAAACCTTACAGATATTGTTTTGGGGTGAAGGCCATTCTATCAAGATGAAAACTTTATCAGGTCATCCCCTATAAACAAAATTTAGACCTTAAAAATTTGTATTTTTGCAATAATGTTTGATGTTTATGAAAATGCCCAAATATCATGTATGACATTGTAGGTAGGTAGTGGGGAGTACTGGGGACAAAGCTGTCGAATTTGATGTACCCCCTTTTAAAAGGGTACTACATGCTCCTACTCCCTCATTTCATTTCTGCATACATCTAGTGCATTTTTATTCCAAGGATAGTCATTAGTTATGAGACAGCTGCTGTAGATAGGTGTCTAGTAAGAATATTTCTCCTTGGAGATGCGATTTAGGAGATGCTATTTAGCAATGACTGGGAAACATGGAGCATAATAATTTTGGTGTTTGTCCAAGAGTTTATATTCTTGTGACTTTGTTTTGGTTATTTTTTGCACGCACCATGATAATGTATCATAAATTGGGATTAAAGTACATCATACACCCCTTTGTGTTTTTGTAGCTCTTAATGAACATGTACCAGCATTGAGCTTGGGAAGAGAAGCATTTTAATCACAATTAGTGTTACATTTGGTCAATAACATTGTGATACCATCATTTTATGGTGAAAGATGTTAATTTTAACCTAAGGTTTTTTTTCTTTGTTTCTGTTGCTCACTTTCAGGTACAAAGAAACCAGCCATAGTTGTAAGTAGTTCTGTTTCAAGCCATTTCCATTCTATGACTCTATTGAGTGAATAGAAGAAACAACTGTTTTTAATGCACTTTGACCTCTAAAACAATATGAGCTTGATGAAGTCAAAGTTTATTAGAAAGAGGGTATTTTTTAATTCACCCTGCATGAAATAAGATGATTACACTTAAACAATATGATCATACTGAAAATTTATGTTGAATAATTCTGCTTTACATCTAATGTAAATATAAAATGGACCCTTTAATACATCCATTTTATAATGATAAAAGATAATTCTTTGTTAATAATACTAAAAGCAATGTCAACACGGAAGGATTACAAGTTAAAAAAATATTTAAAAAAAAGTACAGCCGCCCGGTATATATTTTGTATTCCAGTCAGGCAAAGCAAATGCAAGCAATTATACAATGCTTTAATTTGGGTCGATGGCAACATACAGGTTCTTCCATTTATCCCTGCAGGTATTAAAATTCAAATTCTCTATGTTAAAGACATTATTGAGATGGACTTTGTTATTTATGGCTGTCAAATGCTCATTGGTAATAAATTTCAGGAAAGTTCAAATTAGCTGATTGTAAAACAAATTAAGAATGATTTAGTGGGTTGATAAGTTAGGCTGAGCCCAGTATGGAACCTAGTGCATTTTAGTTCAAGAAATTAATAAATTAGACTCTGCTAAATTGTATACAAATACATGAAAGCAGCATACGTCAGTGACTGATCTCAGATGTAGCTATTGTAACATTCATTTTTGTGCCAAATTTGTTTTATCAGAGACGACAAACGGAAGACATTCTAACAGACGACTCCTTAGACCCAGATGAAAGAGACCATCAAAGGCTGAAGCAACAGTCTATGGAAGTGAGTCATGCAGACTATTACAATCCTCATTTCAAGGGTTTAGGGCAAAAAGGCCCCATCTGCAATAGCTGCCACATGTTAGATTTGGTAGGTATACACCTAATAAGAACACAACTGACAAATGGCAGCTTTGCGATGGGGCCGCCTTGCACTAAACCCTCGATTGTTACCACGATCTGATTCCTATCAGATTCAATTGAAAAAATCAAATTATGGAGATGAAATATCAACAATTGTCAAAATAATTGTAAAAAAAGAAGAAAGTGAATCCTACCTCAAAGGTTGTCCAATGTAACAAATTTGTGTAAAAATTTCAATTCCCCCAACCCTGGACCCCAAACAAATAATGTCAATTTAATAGAATTCCTCATCTACTGGGGTCGGATAACAATCTTACTAGTCAGTTTCCAATCAGACAAACATAATACTGAGTGAATCAGCCGAGGTGTTTTAAATTTAATACACATTATTCAGAATTGTGTATTTTGTCATAGAAATTCCATCACTATGTTGTACGTATGTTCAATCTGCCATGACACACATTAAACACACTGGTGCGGATTTTGTGAGAAAGAAGACATGACAGTTATGACAGCTGACTGTACCAATCCACCTTTCTAGTAAATAATGTTCAACCTGCTTTAACCTTATACTGATAAACAACCTTCATGTAAGGCTAAAAGAATTGTATTGCTCCTTTGGCTGTAAATAGAGTGATGGTTGTGATATTATATTTATGCATAACCTTTAGCTAAAGTCATTGCTCTTTTTGGTTTGGAATTAAAGCAGAAAAATGTTCCATATTTTGTGATCTTTCACATCCCTGAAGACTTACTTAAAGAAATATGTCAAGATTTTTTGTCAGCTCAGTTTGACTTACTTCATAAAATATATGTTACATACATCACACATTCCCGAAAAAATAATACAATTTGATGTTAAGAAACAAAATTAACCAAATAGAGGCATTTTAATTGTGCTTTTTTGACATACGAAGAAACAGGCGGATTTTCCGCCATGCTTCATTGATCAAAAGCGCCCAATTTTGCTCGCCTCGTCCAAAGTGATGAACAAAACATCGGGTTTGACTCCAATTGGTGGTTTATTTTTTGGTCATTGCTTACACTGTATATTGATGGATTAATGAACTGTAATAATAAAATTTGAAATAAAAAGTTGTTTACAGAATGACATATTTGTTTCAATGTTCGTTGTTGTTTTTTATTATTGAGATAAAAACACATCGATCGCAGTTTCACAGTGGGGTAGGACACGACCTGCTCAATTTGGCTTTGGGGATTTCCAAACGGTCATTTGTGAACTGCTATACGTGCATTTACTATGTAGCCTGTGTCTCAGTTTCATTAACAACACTCCTCCTTAAACCCTGTTCAATACATCTTAGTAATATCATGATAAATAAAGGATAAATTATGACTTCAAACTCCGTCGGGGTTAGTGGATTAACCCCGCTGCAAACAGTGGTATTTCCAATAACTGTCATTTAATTTAAATATTCGTGACCAGGCCCTATACTTTAGCAAGTCTTGAGTGTAACCGTCCGATACGCGAATAGCGCCCGTCCACCGTTAAGTCTTGAAAGGACTAGCACTCGAGTCGCGTCCGGCTGTTTATATGCGATTTGATTCCAGAGGCTGTTTGCTGTTAGGTGGCATGTCCTACCCCCTGGCAGTTTACTCGACGAGGAGTGGGCAACACTGCGATAATGATGGTCATCACTTGACGTCCCCCATTTGCCTGCTATGTGGATTTGTCGGATCGTTTTCGAGTAAGCTATTGGGGGGGAAAATTAAAAGCAAAATCCGCAACAATGTGGACAATTTTCAACTTTTTATTTATTGTTAATCTACGATTACTATAAGCTTTCATCCTACCAAATTTTCCAAATATTCAGAATCATGACATATTCCTTTAAACTGTATTGATCATAGTTGGAATACCTTAGGCAATTTTTTTTTTATGTGTGCTAGTTAGAAAAGGGCAATGCATCAGATTTACACTGCCGCCTAGGTATGTTTTTAACGGCCAAATAAAGTATGAAAATTGTAGCATTAAAGTTAGTACACTAATATTTTTTGCTGTACAATTTTATTGCCTTATTTCAGGATCGTCCAAAGTCAGGAGGCCTAGCCCCTTTACATGTCAATCCAGGACATCGGACCCAGGAGCTCAGATAAAGGTTCCCGTTGTATTTATATCAGAACTAACATTCATTCATATTGTTAGATCATATTATTTGGCCAAATAACACTCGATTAAAATCATTCTTGTCTTCTACTGAGCCTTGATCTAAATTAATGCCAAAAGGAAAACATTTGCTTGACCTTTACCACTAACTTTGCGATAGTTGGTTAGTCAGAAAACTCTGTTTTGATTATATTTTTATATATATCTAGCCAAGAATAAACTCAAATGTATATATAAGTCAGAGATGTAACTTTTTCCGGAAATTTCTGGATTTTTGGCCATACAATAACAATCAAAAAAATTCTGAAAAGTACACCCAAAAAATTTTGGTTTTTCAATTATATGATATCGAAGTATAATGATAAAGGTAAAACTGCATCAAAAACCGAAGTTTTAGGTAGCAAATTATTTAGGGAAGGGGTCTTGTACCCTAAAATCCTGTAAAAAGATATGTTCCCCAGATCTTCACTGGATTCTACTCTAAAATTTGGCCTTCCCGTCGGTTCAAATTTTGGATTTTCAGGAAATGGGACTACTCCTCTGTTATATCTCTGATAAGCATTAAAATATGAAAATTTAAGATTTTTATTATTTCAATTTGTTGGAGAAAATGTTAGAACTTCACGAAATGCTGTGTTGGTGTAATTTAAAATGTGTAAACTTTGAGTAAAAAAACACTTTCTGGAAATTTTGGTAATTAAGTCTGTATTCTTTTGTACATTAAAAACTCCCCCCCCAATCTTCAAAAAGTGGGGTTGGTCAGTGGAGGATAAGCAAGAAATTCTTTTTGCCTTATGTGATGCTAATCAGTTTTGCATCATTCAAATTCACAATAGATAGATCAGTAGATATCATTAAGTTGATACGGATTCTAAAAGTAAATTGAAATTACCAATATAACAGATTTATATTTTTGTCTTTCTTGTGTTACTTTTACAACAGATGGAACGGAGAGCCCTAGGAGCTTAAACCGCCACAGCATGGAACTCGATGGCAGTTTCTCCACCTTGGATGAAGAAGATCAGGAATCCCAGAGAATAACCAGGTCTAGAGGCAACAAAGAATCAAACCGAGACTCGGGCATTGGTAGCATGACCTTATCGGAGCACTACAAGCTGGACCTTGATGACAGGTGGGTCACAGTGGCTTCTTGTCACCATATTTCAAAATGTCCAAAAAGTCTTGAATAATACTTTCTGTAAAGTGTTGCAATTGAAAAGCAATTTTACTCTCATTCTTACAGAAATATATATTTGTAGTTTAATCTTTAACTTAATTAACCAATTATTGCTTGGCTTAATAAGCACATCTTGATAGCTTAGACAATTTTCTGCTTGACGTGAGCAGGAAGCCTAGGTTCAATTCCCGGTTGAGATAGTAAAGGTTTTATTTGTCGGGCATTTTGAGTGAAGATAAGTTATCACACATTACATGTCTTAAGTTTGACATAAGAGTGCCATCACCCATTAAAAATTCAAATACAACAGACATACATATTAACCTAAAACCATTACAAGGTGAAATATTTACTAATTTTATACACATAATAATATTTAATAAGTTATGAGCACAATTGTGGAAATGTGAGAATTTATGTGTTAACTAAATATGTTCTCCCCCATCTTGTTTGTACGATTACAGGGGAAGTACCGATGGAGATAGAGCAGAAGGATTTCCTGAGGAGAAAGGTGAATCTGGAGATGTAAATGTCAAGTCACATCGAAAAAAGGATCACTCCTTCAGTAAGGAAGACACAGAGGATGATGATGAGGAAGACGAGGATCCAGAAAAAGCAATGAGGGCAACGGATAGCCCCGATGAACTTGAAGCTCTTGAAACATTGGAGGAGAAAATAGACAATAGGTTAATTGACAAAGGCAGTACCATTGACATTGATTCCTTACAAGCAATGAGTGCCGATGAAAAAGGCTTTAGTCCTATGAGTCCAAAGTCAGACGAAGCTTTCAAGTTGCGGTATAACATCAAGAATTATAAACGAATGTCATCCAGTAGTCAAAGTAGCCAACCAGAAGATGAGGATGTGTGGGTTAAAATGCCTGCAAGGACTTACAGTGCAAGAGGTTGGAGTCCACAACTTGGCGGCCGTCGTCCTCTGAGTGCGGACGCAGCAGGCCATCCGCACTTTGCCAAACTACCTCTTGCACGTTCCAGCAGTGAAAACTTCAAACATCTGGAGGGCATTAATGAGTTTCATCTACGCACTCTTTCTGATCCTAATATGATGGAATCACAAATTGACAAAGACAGTGATACTAGTAGTTCTAAAGAGGATAGACTTATGCAACCATTAGACTCATCAGTTTCTACACTTGGTGCTTCAGATGAATTGTCACTATCTTCAACTTCATCTCATGAGGAAAATCTCCTTGAGAGTGTGAACTCTGCTTTTAAGAGATTGGGGCAGAAGTATGCACTCCAATCTGGTTTACTGAGTACAAGAGAAGAGGACAGTATATCCGGAAATGAAAGTGATGATGATGATAGACAAAGTAGACGAGATGACATTAATGTAAAGAGGTCAGTAAGGATTGCTGATGAAGAGACTCATTTTAAAGATGCTGAAAGTGTACAAAGTACACATAGAACTGAAGCAACTATAAATGTTTCTGTCAAGGTCCCTGAAAGTATAGAAGATGCACCGCTTCCGTTGCCAAAGCGCACGGTACGCAAAATTGCTCGTGAATACAGCCGAAGAGCAAAATCTCTAGAAAGGCCTTCTACACTAATTAAACATCAAAGTGAACCTCTAATGAATACAGATTCCTGTATTGGAGAGGATCTTAAAACTGGGACTAAATCATTGGCATTGACGCGGCAACCCAAAGGAGACTTAGCCAGAAAGGTGCAATCGTTACAGGAAGCTTTAGAGGAAAGTAAGGCAAAGGTTTCACAGGCAAAGGTTTCACGTACAAAGGACGACTCAACTGCCGACTTGTATCGTGCTACACCAGTTTGGCTTTCAGATTCATCAACTTCTGATGATGACAAAAACAAAATACCGATGCAGGTTGAGTCTACTGCCGATGCTAGTCGGTCAAGGGATAGAAAAACTGTAAGAGATACAGTCCAGCAGTATGAATGTCTGTCTCCTAAACGTACCTTAGATGGTAAAGTTACACCAAATTCTGGGTTGTCCATCCAACAAAGACTGCGCACTATACAAGAATTCTCAGACTCTCGTAGGTCAAAATCCATGGACAGATCTCATTTTGATGAAAGGAGATCGAGCCCAAGCAGGACGGGAAGTCCCATGAAATCACTGAGAGAGCGAAAGCTTGAACTTGAAGAGTGGGCAGCAAAACCCAACACGCGTAGCCGATACAAATCAGAGGGCGCTTTCCTAGGTATGGCTTGTTCAGATGCAATTTCTAATAGCAGTAATTCAGATGAGAAAGATAGGGAGGTGTTCAGCTCGCGTAGTAGTCGTACCAGTAGTGTGCAAAGTAGTGAAAGTGCTTCCCCACTTCCTCAGAGGAAGGGGATATCAAGACGCTGGTCGTCTCATTCCAGCAGTTTGAGCGAAGAGGAGTCAACGTTATTCAAGTCTATTAAAGATAGGTTTAAAGAATTGGAAAAGGCTGCTTCCAAGCCGGTTCCAAGAACTTGTCAAGATGCTAGGGAAGAGATAAAAGCCATTGCAAAGGCTGAAACAATTTCTTTGGATATTGATAGTGATACTGAAATGGACAGTATGCAACCAGAACATGAAAATGAGGAACTAAAGGTTCTTCCTGTTAGTGTAAGCACTGCAGAAACTGACTCTTGTACAGTTAAATTATCACAGGAAAATGAACATTTTATGCAAAATGAGGGTACGCGGATTTAGAAGCAGCTGCTGACCCAGAAACCACCGTAGAGTTTGAAGAAGTATTTGCAACCGAAGAACAAAATGTGGAGGATGAGGAAGAGACTCAAGATGCTGCAAAAGATACATCAGGTGATGTAGATACATTGAAGCGTTCACGAGCTGAGAAACTTATGCGGGAGCTGGACATGCTTTCAATGTCTACGGCAGATTTTGGTGAACCAAGTACGCTGAAACGCTCAATGGCAAAGACTCTCGTATGCACAAAGAACTGGATCATGTTGACACAGACACTCACAAACAATCTGATCCAAATGAATCTTGTACATTGACCCCTTCAGACCAAATTGTTGCTGGTGCATGCAGTACTGACACCAAAGATATCCCAATTGAGGAAGACCCCCGCAGCACTTCCACACAGTATTCACTAGAGGATGATGAGATTCCCATTGAGCAATCTCTTATGATGGACCACAGCTACCAAAGTACATCGTCAGATGACACCTGCATGCCCTGCGTCGTCACAAGCAAAGTGAACATTGAGCGTGATACGCGATCAGAAGGAGGACTGTCACCAGAGAGGAAAGTGCTCCCTCTGGAAAGAGTCTTATCTTCTGATAGCAATATCTATCTTGATGCCAAATCCGATCTAGGAGGGTCAGAAGATAGCAGCTCACAATCTGGATTTGTAACACCAGTAGAATCTTTCAGTCAGGAGTAAGTTGAAGGCATTGTTTTGTATATCATAATGCATCAGGGGAATACCCGCCTCCATCAGTGAGTTATTCAATAGATACCTGTTTTATACAATACTCCATCTATCTTCCTCGAGTCAGTGACATCACGCGTCAAACCAGAATGTTTTGTGTGTGCATTTTCGCACCGCCTTTATACGCGCGCGTGGATATGCCAGCGCTTTGAATTAACGCCCGCGTTTTCTTGCTGCGATCACTGCATAATACCCTGACGTCACTGACTCGAGGAAGATAGATGGAGTATAGATTCCACTGCTGTTTGGACTAGCTCTCATTTATGCGAAGGTATTAAAAGAGCCGCCAGAGGGGTGTTAATATTTGCCCAAAATAAGTTCTGTTGTATGGTTTGGTACAAGTCATTGATTGCAACTGTATCTTTGTTAACTATTTGAAGTGATGGTTGAGTTCCAGTAAACTTTAACACTTGCCCAGAAGTTTAACTGGGGATGGACTGTAGTACAGCTATAGTTTGATCACTACTTTATCAAATGGGGTAAAAAGGGGTCATTGCACTTTTTAGCTGATACAATCAAATTGGCAACTGGAAATTACATTCTGAAAATTTGTCAGTTGGAGTTGCTAGGAAGATTAATGTCTTCCATAGCCACCTATTGTCAATAGGGAACAATTGATTAAATGTTACATTACATCATTTTATTAATATGCTAATTCTGTGCTACATGTGACTCATGCTGTTGAGAGTAAAAGTTGTCAGAGCTAATTTGTGATATAGGCAAACCAAGGTTGCATAATTACTATAAAGAATAGTAGGAATAATTACATTATGCCCTTGGCACCTACTTTGTACCATATGCTTTATTCCACTAACTGAATAGAGCACATGGTACAGAATGGTTGCAAAGGGTATAAGTTAAAGATGAAAAGTTGTATATAAAGGTATATAAAAGCATATCTATTTTAATAACATGAAAATCTCATTTTGGACAAGCAACATGTAGCTCATAACTATAACAATTAACAAAAATGGGTCATGCGTGGAACAAAATGGAGTAAGTAGCCTATTCCATCAAAAATCAGTATAAAGTAACAGCATGAAATTGTAACTAGTGGAGTGTGAGCACTTGAGTCAGCATTAAGTTTAACATCTTTGGAAACAACGTATCTGTGATAGTCTGTCTGTTACGTAGTGATCAGACTGTAGACAACTGTGAATACCTTGTCAAAATTCTTTCTGATGTCCAGCTCATTTAGTGCATTGTAAAGACATCTGATCATAGGTATTTATACAATGTGTTAGGTACTCTGTAGTAAATTTTTTTTGACACACTGTACAATTGGTCCATTTAAAGAAGATGTTTACAATTGATATGCATTGTTCTCATTGATGAGAGAACTGTACTTATTACAGTTCTTTACATTGGGCTAAGTTATTGGGCTTTTATGATGGCATAAAAGTGTTAAGTAAATGAGATCCTTGATTTGGTAATGGTGTAGTTCAGGACCCTTACATCAACAACTGGAAATCTTATTACTCAATCATTCTAATACAACCAAATGAGGTTAGATAGCTCCTGTGAACACTTTTGAACAAGCTTAATGTTTTGAAATGAGGGCAGATGTTGAAAAATGAGGGAAATTTTTAGGGGTAAAACAAACAACTTTTGAAAATCAAATCAACAGCATTTTAAAATTAGTATTGCATTTCTAGAAGACGGGGTTAATGTGGAAAAATGTGTTGGCAAATAATTTGCACATACAAGACTACAGGATGCAAGCCTGACTGGGAGTGTCTAGCCTGTTCCCATCAAGTGGAAAGTGAACATTTTGACATTTTTTCTCTCAGTTTTCAAAACAAAAATATGTTCAAAAACAGGCATTGGATTCTTGTCTAAAAGTGAGTTGGTAGATTTTAGTGATTTAAGTGGTATTTAACCAGTAAACCATGGGGTCCCAAACTATGCCATTCTCCCTGATCTGTGTTGGCTTACCTAAGCATTAATGGAGTTAACAGAACAATCTTTAGCAGCATGAAATTAAACCGGATCCCTATTGTAGTTGGTTGCAGAAATTGTCTCCATGCAACCGACAATTATTATTGGTCTTAATGGCTTGCATATTAAACCTCCTTTGGTCATATTAGGCTCATAGAGGAGTTAGATTTTGTTTCTGCTGTGTATGTGTAAACCAAAGCACACCTTGAAATTCAGCAATTTGTTTAATGTGAAAAACACTCTGCTGCCATTTTGTCAAGAAAGAAAATTATTGAAAGAATCTGCTGCAAAATCTGCATTCCTCATTTTATAATCTGCAGCTAGTTACGGTCCATTCATACTTCACTGCACTGTATTGCAGTGAAAATGGATGAAAACCATCTCTGACTCAACGCTGCAGTAACACAGTTCAAATTGCATTGCGCTGCTGCTATGTTGAGTTAGAGATGGTTTACATCTACACTGCAATGCAGTGCAGTGAAGTATGAATGGACCTTTGTGTGTGAGTGACTTCTGCATGTAGCAATTGCAATCCAAAGTGGACATTGCAGTATATATTATACTTCCTTGCCAAAGTTAGATGAATCTACAAGCAGTGTCGGAGATTCTGGTCTTAGCTGTTAATAATTGAGGAAACTGGAGACTGAAAGTGCTCCTTTTTATTCATCAAAACTGTGACTTGGCCCAAACATGAATTATTATTCATTCACTCGGTAATAAGTGCTTTCCCAGATGATTTTCAGATAGTATGAGATTTACACACAAGTGAAACTTACAAGTTGAGCTCACGCTTACACCCGTAAATTCTACAGTTACCCTTTTAATGGTGTTCCACTTTTGGTGTGATGAATGGTATCAAACAGTCTGTCGTGCATTATCTTTAGTTTATAATGTGACTGTCTGTGTGTTGGTGTCAGTAGGAGTTGAGATATTTCAAGTAGAATTGTAAACTAGTGGCTATGATATGCTCCAATGCACATTTTTTGATTAAAACCTTAGATAATTTTGATATATTTGATCTACTATACCTGACACAATATTATTCATACCTGGTTATTTTTTAGCAAGTTATCTCTTGCAATTCTCAGAGGAGAATGACTTGTTCTATTTAGCTGTGTGATCTTGCAAACATGTGATGCTAAAAGGAAGTTTGAATCATCCCCTGTCCTTGATGATATATCAGCTGCTTGATGAGAGCCTTTTTTGTACCTTGTTTAAAATACTAGGGTTAGCAAGATCACAAAACTTGAACCCATTGAGTGAGCCTTGCAGACAATTAGAGTCACTCAGTCATCAACAGTTTTCCTTTTTAAAAATTACAAAATTAAGCATTTTTATCACCATATTTGAAATAAAAATGCATTCAAATGAGTCCAAACAAGCCTAGTCTTAGGTCAGCGGTTTTGAGATGGCTTCCAAGTGAACACAGGTCATTTGGGAAGCCATCTCAAAAACCACTGACTTCCATGTTCTAACATAATTGAAGCGGTTAATCATGGGTCATATTTTGTTATTGAGACAAGAGATAACTTGCCAGAATGTTTTAACTGAAGTGATGATTGTGTCAATAACTGTATACCAGAATATGTTCAACTACATGTAGTTTACATTTATCAACACAAATTATCTTCCATATCTCAAATAAATAAAATGGTTATATTCAAAGCACTCGTTTCAAAGCAAGTTTTATCTTTGCCATGAGCATTTGAACAAAACAGGCTAAAATCTTGTGTAAAGATTTAAAGCTTCAATATTTTGATTTAAAAAGAATAAAACAAAGTAAACAAATCTAAGAGTTCAATCATTGTATTAAAATGATATACAATATGTTTATCCAAAGGCTAGTGGTTTTAGGGTGACTGTTCAAGTAAGCTTTGGCTACATGACCAGGGGTTTTGTTGTCATAACCAGAATATCATTTGCAGAGCCATCAATAAAACCACATAAATGTACAGAAGTATGTGCATAAACTTGTTCATGCATCAAATATTACTGTGTACACATATAATTCAAACATGTTGCCCTGTATTGTCACCTAGTTGTTACCTCACCATTTTATAGTTGCCTTTACATCTTATATGTATTCATCTACTTTGTGTAGGATTAAGTTTGTGTAGCATATTTGGTCCATTTTGGCATAATTTTGCTATTTAGTTTACCCAAACTTATTGATAGCATCAAACATTAAAGATGTTCAAGAAGTCAGAAATACTTAAATATATAAAATGCCTTTTGAATGTCAAGTTAGAGTTCATGGCATTGCTATATGATGTACAGGTTTTGTCTAATTTGAGAGGGAGTGGGTGTTTTGGAATAGTGGCCATCTTTAGGGGAAGTAATCTGTGAAGTATTAAAAATCCACCTGTTTTACACCTGGACCACATTCCATTTATCCAGGTGTGTCTATTGTTTGACCCTAACAGATGGGGACTATTCTGAAGTACATATTCTCTCAATTTATACACTATCTGCCTCTAAGGAAGAAGAGTTTGGCTGAAAATTTCAGGACTCCAAAAATGCATGTGTTAAAAATAGTAACTGAACACTAAGGATAATATGTACACCAATACGGATTAACTTCCATTCAAAGATTTATCTACTAATTTCGGAAGTTCACTGAAGGTTATTTTGTAATAGAAAAATGAGCAAAATTACTGCATGATGTACCATTATGCTGTGAACCATGAGATTTTGGTTTTGTAGATTAGCCCAGGGAACAACAATCAATGGGAATTGACCGTGGCTGTCTGCCGATTCCCGTAATCAGATTTTCACGTTCATTCATCACACTCCGTTTGGAGCTTCCGCGGTTGGGAATATTACAAGACCTTCGCCAGCTAAGGGACATAACAACGGCCCCATAATGCAATGGGCATAGAGCAACCCGCTATGCTCTGCATAATGACTATGCTTTGCATAATGAGCTATGCTAAAGCAGCAGATAGCATTTATGCAAATAAGTTTGACGCAATCGTCCAATGGCGGTGCCCCTGAGGTGTCACCAATTTGCTGAGTCACTGTCAGGGGCCTGATTAGCCTATTAGGCTAAAGAAACAAATAGTCGACATGGCTTCACAGAAGCCCCAAAGAGCCGTCTGTCAGTCAGCGTTTTTAGATTTTTTTTGTCTTCATTTCTAGAACAAAAACATGCACAAAAGTAGCGCCATGACTACTTACTTGCAAGGCCAATCAGGAACGGCCATGTCACCTATTTCTTTTAGCCTTGTAAATATGTTTTGTACCAGTATGCAATTCATTGTGGTTTAGTACTTAACATTCAATTTTACCACCAAAAACAAGATATGCAAATGGTAGCCAAAGGCTGCTACTTTTTCCTTCAGATCTGAACAAAATTCTGTTTGAAAGTTATGCAGTGTTTTTTTTTTTAATTTTTTTAAATAAATGCATTATGGTTTGATTATTAATTAATGCACATTTTTAATTTATAAATAAAATTGAATGGCCCATCTACTACTAGAAAAATATTCATACATAGAAGTTCCTTGTGGAACTCCATTTGATTTTAAGTCAGAATTTTGCACCCTCGCATTTCCAGTAAGGACTCCTCATATTAACTTGTCATTTAAAGAGGCATGTGATTTCCAGGAAGAAGCGCCCCCAATTTTTTCGAACCCCGGTTTTTTACATATTTGGAATGCTTACCAATGTATTAGATCACTGAAGTGAATAAGCCGAATATGCCGTCTTTATGTAATATGATGATGATTTAGTAGTTTCTGTAGTGCACGACAGAAAGTCAAAGGATGGTTTTCTGTGGGGAACGATTACAATAGCAGGCAAGTTCAAAACAAGGTTTGCTGTTTTCTTTTGCACCTGTTTGTCAAAAAAACCTTTGAAACGTTCTCGGTAGGTGGTCTACAACCGATCTAGTGAAATTTGAGAGAAATTAGTATCCTAAAAAAATCTCCTGTCACTTTAACATACATCAGCCATCTTCCTAATCTATTTGAGGATAGTAGTTATATTACCAAGTTGTCAAGTACCAATTGTTTTAAATGAATTTGGAAACACTCATTATGATTCTTAACAAAGATAATTTTACCAAGTTTCACCAACTTGAAAATGAAATGCTTAATTTTTTTTTTCTTTTTGTAAGATGTACCCATTATTATTATGAGTGTATTCCCCTGATGTGGCATCCCATTGCAGGGATTTGACTGTAATGCTACAGTTTTTAGACAGTACTGTGTATTATAGAGACAATCAGAATACTTAGTGTCTGATTAGTGTTCACTCCATATTTTATTTATGTTTATATTTCATTGTATTACTAATTATACTTAGTGTAACTAGATATATATAAAATGCAAGTTGCAAGATGTATAGATATGAACCTTTTTATGAAAGAAAATGTACTGTAGCTTTAAAAGCAAAAAAAAAAACTGCCAAAATAAGTACGATCAAAACTAACCACCAGCACAGCTTTTATTTGCTTATTGTGTAACATTTTTTGAGTTATTGTAGTGGTTTCAATATTTCAGATATTGTGAGTGGTAGTTCGTTAAAGTCAGTCAGTCCAGAATTCCACCGATAAGTTTTAAATCAGATTTAAAATAGTTCATTTTATGACCGCTCTTGCATCATGAATACACACCCCAATCTCTTAAGGTTAGAGAGAATTGAACCCCTGATCTGTCAAATACAATAAGTTTTACTTGGCTTGAAGTAATGTTACTATTTCTATGATGGTCTGATTAACTAAGTGGTTCATATCTTTGAATGACATCACATATAAATTGTAGCAATCTTTTATCAGATAATTTATCAGAAGACGATGTCATTGAAATGTTTTATTGATGTTTGGAGTTTCAAATAACAAAGGAATTGAATTGAATTTAGTGAAATTATGATGTGCTTTTATAAAAAAAATTGCTTTAGTTTTAGAATTTATATAACAGTATATAGAAGAGAATTTGGAAATTTTTATTTTTTTGTGAAAGCCAGTACATTTGCAAGTGTTAATTCATAATTCCCCTCTTCTGAACTCTCTGATGTGTTTAATTTGGCAAAATTCTGTTGTACCTAACAAATTAACATCCTCTCACATGTGAATTACCTCATCATATTTGATACAAATGATATTCAGTGATGCATCTTTATATTAATGACACAAATATATAATTGAAATGTAGAGTATAAAAATTATATTTAATTAACCGGAGAACTGCTGAGTGTGGTGTGTTTTACAGTGGGGCCTGTGTAATTAAAAAGGAGTATATTTGAAATAGTGTTGGCACGTGGGCTGCTCTTGGACACAACAGCCGTTTGACCTCATACTGCTAGCAATTGAAGAGGACCATCATTGTTTAATAACAAAAAAAAACAAATGAGTAAAAAAAAAAACAGGTGACTTGCAGTTTTATATTGAAGCTGCTTTTATTCTATTTGATATTCAAGCCATTTTGTTTGCTAGTTGTTTAAAACTAGCAGATTGCCGCAAAGTGGACCATACGGCTCTGAAACCTCAGGATGATGTTTTCATGGTACTGGCATCGAGAACCTGATACATGCACTCCACACTAATGATACAATCGATCTGACAGGAGACTTCATTAACCAGGGATGTAGGACTTCAGGAAATTTTCGTAATCGAGAGAATGTGGAAATTAAAAAAAAAAAAGGCATACCACATTTTTGGTAGGGGATATATCCCTTTTTTAACTCCTCAGTAGCCTTTAGTTTGGACGATTCCCAAAAATGTTATGCTGGTTTCATACTAGCTTGACGTGGTGTCGCAGTGTCGCATGACAAGTAATTTGCGCAACAGAGCAGCGTAGTTAACACGGGACCATAAAACTTGCCATGTCGCCGCGAAAGGCTGCGACCATGCTGCAACAAGCTGCGACAAGCCGATGAATCGATTAGTTTGTCGTGCTGCTCCCTGCGACAGACAACGAGAGTTGACTTGAACTCAACTTTCTGCGACACCATCCGATGCCGTAAATTAATAAAAAACTGCCACATGAAAATGCACGAAGTATTACATATTATTTTGTTAAATCCTCCGCAGCGAAGGGACATCGATAAATTATTCATTTTGGGATTTCTGGGTGAGACTATCCAACGTAAACCAAATTGCGGGCCATGATGTTGAGCGTCTGCCACAAAAACCACGAAAAAACTATGAATACTCGCAACACTATCGCACGACACGCGACAGCACTTTTGTCGCGGCGGCCAAAAAACAGCAAGTAGCGCGACAACACGACAACTTGTGGTTTTGCGACCCCACTGCGACGGCACGACAAAAAGTATGAAGCCAGCTTATTAGCGTGCATGCACAAGCGTTGTGTTTGGAAGGCTGGGGCAATGGGCCAGCATCATTTGCAGAAATGAAAATAGAAGCTACTTAATCACTATTAACATGAGTGAGATTTTAACTTAAGAGTTGTTATGTTAAGGGGCCATTCTTGATCCAACAGCTCGTCCCCCCGACTACCTCAAAAAAAATTGAGATCTTTATCATCTGAACCGTTAGCCAGTAATCCACGGTACCTAATCTTAAGTGTTTTGGATGTCAATTCGGTTCGTCTCTGTAAGAGGAAATTCACAATTTTGTTATTTTCTGTCCGTAAACAGACAAATACAGCACAGGTGGCCTTATGGGACCGGAGAAAGAAGAAACAAGCAATGCTAATGTACAAAAACCGCAAGATCGGAATTCAACGCAACTTTCGTGAATAAGCTTTTCAAGGCTATCCTAGTGAAAAATGAATAAAAACAGGAGAAAGGTGCTGGAATCACATAAATGCCCTTTGATGCAAATATGAAATATGTAAAAAAAGCAAAAATTTGCATTTTTTGCAAATTGTTGGGCAGGTAGGAACCATTCCAGTAGGTGATTTGTCAATGTGATGCTCTCATATGCCAGTGTTGGTATGTTTGCTCTGATAAACAGATGACAAAGGCAGAGTAAGTCGGACTGGGCGAAAAGAAGTCTGGGAAAAAGGTTAAATAGGCACAGTACAGAACCACTTCATTCTGTATCTTTAACACTGAGCTAGTTCCATTATTGATGATAGTTAACACTAGCATTGAAAACAATTTCCAGTTGAGCCATGGAACTTTTCTGCAAAATGTTACCTAAATGTTATACTGTGGCAAAATTACCCCATGTACGCCTATGCCAATTGGAAACCTTTCATTTGCAAATTTATTTTGGACACTTGGTGCTGTGTTCTTGTTGCACAGCTTTCCTTTTTTGTAAAACCCTGTGTTTGAAAGAGTTTTTTCACTATTGTTCAAAAGTGCCATATTTGGACTCAGTTCTTGGCTGAACCAGTATATGTGTTGATTACATAATAAGCCTCATAATTACATTCTATTTTCTGTGAAACAGGATTCACCCAAAGTGGTTTTAGGGGTAAATTTTAAGAAATATATAGCTGATTAAATCCGGCTTTGGTAATAAAAGGGTAGCCAGCAGACAAATTACAGTTACTTATTCCTTCGTATTAGATTTTCCAATGGTAACAATGGCTACATTCAACTGCAGAAAGAGGCCTGATCATGCTGCATTTAACTGGATGTAAATTCCAATGCCAAAATTTCTGGGAATTTGGTCATAATAAAAAAAAAATTCTGGAAATGTACAAAAAAAAATACATTTATGGGACTGTGGTGATGTTATTTCAGCTAAAAGCTCCACATTTTTTGGTAAGGGGAATATCCCCCCCCCCTCAACTCCTTCTGTAGCCTTTTATTTGGAAGATTCCCACATAAAAATTTGTGTCGAGCACATTGCATTTGGTCGCTGCAGCAAAGGCCGGATCAATTTCAGGAAAATTAATGATAATCCCACTTACATCCATGATTTAAACACAATAAAATAACCCAGTTCTGTGTTTAAAACAGTAAATCCAGAATAAGAAAAGTCGGCCTAACTAGTCAAGAAGTACATAGACATACTTTATTGTGGGATTGTTTCACACTGTAAATTAAATACTTTGTGGTTCAGCTTGAATTGACTTTGGCTGATTCTCATTGTAAAATCCTACAATTGTATATATGCTTATCTTTACCATAGCATAGAAACTCTCACCAGCTCACAGTATTGGTGAAAATTGCAAATGTACATGTTTAATTTATTTTTTGTTCATATTTTTTTAGAATATGCGAAAGCGGCAAAGTGTATTTGGTGGACTGTTGCAGTCCCGCTAATAGTAATTGAGTTGTTTTTTTTTATTGTTAAAGTATATTATTGTGCAAAACTGATATGCTTGTTTTTTACACTGTATTGTTGGTATAAAGATTTTGACAGAAAGGTTATATTTCTACCCCCAGCAGTGTAAGTCACTTTAAACAAAAGATGAAGATAATCTTAAATGTTTTTATTAAGAATTAATAAATTAAGCATCTGTCATATTCAGTCATAATGGCATTGGTAGATGCCATATCTATGTAAATACACATTTCGTCTCATCTTGTGATTCTTCGGGTGCTACCACTGTGCAAGGCGATCTCTTCAGTGAGTGGCAATGTCCATTTGGATGGAATACATCAAGGTTGAGGACTAATGGTATTCCAGTGTATGGATTGAAAGTGTTCAAGACTCGTAAGATTCTTTACAGTAAGTAAACATTGAAATGCCTTAAAGATGAATAAAAACGAGTACTTGACTAAATTAAGGGATAGATAGTAAAAACTATATAGATGGCTTGTGACTTTGTTCATTCACCATTTTGTATGCATGCATTAACCTTTCAGTTTATGACCACCAATCTTCTATCAGGTGGTTTCCGTTAAACTGATCACCTTTTAAAAACTTTTTTGTAACTGAACACGTTTTTATGACACTTTGTTAACCTTGTACTTTAAAAATCAAGTGCTCTCCTAACCGTTAGCACCAGTATGTATCAAAATCTGAGAAATGGCAGCCGTTTTCCCCGTGCGATGAAAAAGCAATTTCTTGCAACAAGCTCGTGAGACTCTCCTGCGATTCCAGCGTTTTCTCACTAGCAGATTGCCGAGACAGGTTTTATCGGACAATGCTGTTTAACGTCAGTGATTTCAGATGGGGATTTTTTTGTATTGATCAGACAGCTTGATTTTGCTCATGTGGGCACAGTGTTTGAATGTCCCAAGGTCAACACTCCTGGAAGAGAAATTGGTATCCATTTTGCAATTGGCATTTCAGATTTTTTTCCAGATTTTTAAAACCAAGGATCCATTTCTAATAATTCAATAGCACAGTTTTAATTTGATCCTTTAGATCAATCAATTCCTTTAGATCATTTTGTTACAATCTATTTTGGTTTCTTGGTCAAGTTAGTTAAACCAAAGTTTTAAATCCGGTTTTGGTCCCGTAAACGAGGGTGGCCAGATACACCTCACCCTCAGCAATACTGCTGTGTGAGGATTTAAACTACCCGAAATGTCAAACACACAAATTATTCATTACCTTTAAAACAATAAGCTCCTGTTGGCTATTTCAGTCACAAGTTGACCATGGAGGTGGTAGAAGATCTTGTGTGGCCGCTGTAAAGGCCAATTCTTGATCTGCATATCTGATGTCAGACTAACATCTAGGTGATATGTTGACTGGCTGATCTTTTAGCTCTTTGGATCATATTTGTCTCTGTCTGCAATCTCACCATTTTCCACTCCTTGTGAGACAAGTCGTTTCCATAGGGACCTGTTGTCAGCAGAGGCTTCCTGACTCGGTGGCAATGTTGCATGCTTTCATGTCTCTATTACAGACATCTTTGAAGCATAGATAAAGACTGAGTCTGCTTCTCTTGCAAGCATACCTTAAAGGTGGTCTTTTGGAATGCAACCATCATTCATCTTGCAAACCCAGCCAGCGTTGACGGCATTGATGTAGGAGTGTGAACATTGATGGAATGACGACTCTGGTGAGAACTTCATGAAAAAGTTCCATTGGTAACAGATTTGAAGGCATTTTTGCATTTACCTTCTGTTGTGAGTAAAGGTAGCCATGCAGATGAAACTTGAGTGACTGTATAATGTATGGTTAGAATTGCTTTCCATTTTCAAAAAGCTCTCGGTATTTTTTTTTTTTTTTTGTTCACGGTGACACTTAATCATCATCTTTCAACTGCAGAGCAGTCTTGAGTCAAGGCTGACAGTTGGTTTTGATTCAGCAACTGCCCAGGTCCTCTAGAAGATACTGGATGTATTTCAGGAGGTATTTGCTGACAGCCTTGTTTATTCTTATCTAGTGTTGGGCAAGCAGAGTATTATGCCCCATGAATTTCAGTTGATTCTCAGTCAGGTTGTAGATATGAAGCATTGGTACTCTGTCTAATCGCTTGATGTTCAACATAATACGGTAGCACAATGTGCCAAATGAGTTGATTTTATTTTCCATCTCCTCAGAGATGAACTGTGATGCAGGTTGTTCAAAATAGTTTATCCTTGGTGGAGATTGGGATGGAAGATTCCCCATTTATGTCCAATTCCCAAAAGGTGTCCAAGAGGAGACAGAATTGTCTGTCTCGATACAGCCAAAGCAATTTGACAGAATAAAGTTTCTGAAGTGACTTAAGACTGACTGCGTGACCGCTCAATCAGAGTCATCCTAACGGGAATGTATTATTTGGTATAAAACTTGTAACAATATCAAACAAAGATGCTCTGCAACTGGCCATCCCAAGTCTCCACTTCTGTGGAACAATGCTGGAAGAGTTGAAGGATGGTTTAATTGGCATCTCCATCAGTAAAGATACCTGTTTTACCAAATGGTAAACTGCCAGGATTGCTCCGCCGAAGTGCACCCATCTTGAGACAACTCAATAAGGGATGTTATATAAAAAATCCATGGTTCGATCCAACAGCGATCAGCATGGTGTGTAACTTGCCAAGTACTTAAATGTAGGTATGCATCAAGGGGGTACCATTGGAGTAGAGCAAAGAGTAGCACTTAGCCTAAGATAGGGTTACACCCATAAGAAATCTGGCTGTGTACTTTTAGCAATAATGCGCTCAGGATGCACGTGAATTCGTGGCTGGTACAGTAATAAAATTGTGATGTTGCATCATATAAACACATGTCCAAAGGTGCCATATGTGGCCAGTTAGAGTGGGGGTAGGCATGACACCATTTGGTGGATGCAAGTTAGGGTGAAGCTATGTGCGCTGTGACCCGGATGCCTGCGCCCAGCCCGGAGGACCAACTACCTGTTCTTGCTGGTATACCCGCGCTCGATGTTGGTGTAGCGCGCTGCCCGGCTGTTACAGTGGGAGTTCAGGAACTGGTTGCCTTCTCCATGGGACAGTGGCCCGAAAACCGGAGTTGGATAACATGGGGAGATTGCCTTCCAGATGGCCGTCCAGCATGCACTTGACTGTTAACAACCTTAAGGCCTGGTTGATCCCCAAGGGTTTGGACAGCCGGTTGAAGGGATGGTGGCAGGATGTCATCATTGCTGCAGCACTTGTCGTTATCCTCGGGTTGACTGACATGCCCAGGCATGTGTGCACAGGGCTGGGTTGCCTGCATGGTGGTGAAGGGGAGCGACGGTGATGCACCGCATCCACCCTGTTCTCGTCACAGGCCGCCAAGTGGTATCTAGGGGTCTGATTGAAGTTGATGGACACACCTAGGAATGGCCAAATCTGTGGTTTTTTTTTTTTTTTTTTTTTTTTTTGTGAAATTAAATGCTTTTGTTCACTGACCTACGGCAAGTGGCCCAACAAAGTTTGGCAAGTTTTTGGATTTTTAAGTGCACATGGTAATCTGCTGGGGTCTGTTCGCGAAACCGGTCGTAAACTTACGTATGTATGTCATGGCGTCAGTGGAACAAATTTAGCACTGAAAGCAGCATGAAAAGGTCTAATGGTGTAGGACATACGAATGAGTTAGGTTGATGACCGAGTTTACGCGGACGGACCCAGGATATTTTTTTCGTCCACTATTTTTTATTTCGTCCACTTTTATCCCTGCTAACTAATTTATTCCCCTGGCCTAAAAGGCATGGCGAATTTTGCAATCGCAGAATCCGTGTGTGTATCTGTCTGTGTGTGTAACATTCCATTATGGTTAGGTTGTTGATTAGGTTGACGTTTTTTTGTATTTCTTGGACGAATGCTGGGGCTATAGAAGCCAAACTTGATGAGAACCACTCGCCTAAGGGTTCATATATGGTGTAGTATCCTCATTATTGTGCATAATAATGAGCTCATTTGCCTATATGCTCATCCCCACTGAAATGCGGGGACTTGCAAATTTAACTTGCCGTAATTGGCTCGAGACATAGGGCTATGCAGCAAACTGACTCCACATCTTATGCGCCCAGAATGCGAGTTTATAGCACAACAGTTTCACATTCAAAGCAAAACAAACCCAAGTGCAATACCTTGATGGATATTACCATTTATTAACAATCATCATTACCATCAAAAAATATTGTAAAGTTAGACAATAAACAAAAGCCATGTATATAAAGCGATCCATGCAAAATAAACAGTTTTAAAACAAAATGGGTTTATGCTGCTATTCATAACTTTCTAATGGTTTTGGAGTGATCCATTAATTACTTGGTACAGGGGCTCAAATTCACACAGCACAAGGGAAACAGCTTACTGTTACACAATTTTGCAGTTTAATTGGGCAGTTCACTGAACAAACATGCAAGCTAAGACAGTTGGAAGTCAAGAATATTTCATTACATTGAACAGAAATATGTTGCCTAAAAGATGTCCGTAACATTGCGGATTGAGTTGCCCACAAATAGAATAATGACTGAATGCTAAATGGGCTAGATAGTCTAGCAGATTTCAGGGGTTCACATGAGTTAGGACTCTATAGGACATTCCTTAAGATTTGGTAAATTTGATTTTTGTATAAAAAAAAGTTACCTCTGGGTCAAATTTGCCAGTGTTTTCTATGGGAATTAGGAAAAAGTCGTCTCTTTCGCTAAAAAAGAAACCACAAACCGGAAGATCCTAAATCTGAAAAATGTACATTTTCAGATTACTCATGCTCATACCAACAATCTTGACCAATCTAAAAGTTCAATAACCTTTTAAATTTCACTCTCATCTTGGTAACTAAACATCACATTTTCTGATTCCTTTGCTGAGAGGAATCATTTGAGGTACCTTAAATAAAGCAAATCACTGTTTATATCTGATCCCTTTAGATTCAAGATTGCAACTAAACGACACCTGGACAATATTTTATTTTGGTAACATCAAAATCTTAGATATCTAAAAATCATGTTAGATTTAGTTTTAAGGGGGGCATGGGGAACCCATGACATCTGCTAGACTAAGATGAGTCTCATAGATAGCTCAAGAATGACTACAGAGGTGAAGATCATAATCCTCAATACACAGCCATTATAAAACAAATGTTAAACCATAATCATCACATCTTTTTAAGAGAACAAAGACAAACGGTCCTTGCGACTGCCTATGTATTCCACAGTGCATCGTGGTTTGTAAATGATATGCTCATATGACTTTGCCAGTGATGTTTGACAGAATCAAACAAATGAGGGATCCATTGTTGGGTAGCCGTTTCATATAAGACGTCCATGGAGCAAACGAGGCATTACAATGATTCGTCATGTGCGTATGACGTTGTGCAGTAGCGTGTGATGGAATGAATGGCAATAGCTCATTTGCATCAATGGGGACTTCTATATGAATGTCACCTAATGTTGCACTATGATCGAGTTGGTTCCAAGTGAGGTCTATTTTACAAACTTTGACCTCATGTGACTTTTGACTGATCTATGACTCAAGTTTGTTTAAATCCATTGAAGTGCGTATTACGGAAAATGTTTAACCTTTTACAACAGACTACATAAACAGATGCTCGCGCATGAAATTTGAACTTGGTATATTGACTAGGAACCTCACAATAAATGAGGAGCCCAATTGCACCTATGATTGAAGTACGCAAATTTACAGGCAAATGTTAACCCTTTTTCACAACAGCAGGACAAATGCAACACAAAAATAATAGTTTGGGGAACATGCCCTCATTTGTGTCACCTGCCTTAAGGCAAGAAGGACACATCGGGATCACTTTGTCCAATGTAGTTGTTGATGTCTGTTGTCGTGAAAAAGGTTTTAACCATTTGCTGTAATCTTCCACATACTTTGGTGGATTTAAACCAAACTGGGTTCACAGGTACACCATGGCACATACCAAGTCAAAGGTCTTGAGGTCAGTGTAAAAAATAGGCTGAAAATGTAAAAAATTGACATCATTTGAACAGGTGGAATCTAGGGGAACAGGGATTCCTCATGGTTGATGTTAAATGAGGCATATCATTCACCCAAACCGTGTGTTTTTAATAGTTTATTTAAAAATACCTTGCAAGGGTTAGCCACAAAAAATTAACATGCAAAAGTCACATATTTTGTGATTGGTACCTGAAACCTCAGCAATTGGTCACACATGCGTTTTTTGCTTGCCGCAGTTGATTTGCACTGATTAATTCCGCACTCATGAGCTATCTTCCTAGAGTCCGTGACATCAATGTATTCAGACAGATGTTCTGCGTTTGCTTCTTCCCACCTCCTTTATGTCAGCACTTTGAATCAACACCTGTGTTTTCATACTGCTTTCAGTACATAATACCCCGACTCGAGGAAGGTAAAAGCACTATAATGCACTAGAGTTTAACGTTGTGGCAATGTGTGCAAGACACTGTAAATGAAGGTATAACACACCAATCATCACTGCCAGAATTTCTCAAGCAACATCGGTGTACGTGCAGCGTGATGTGCATCAACCCGGAAGCACAAATAAGTTCTTGACAACCAACGCATGATTTGTAGGTTGAGAAACATGCACCTATAGCGTTATTTAATTTGCATAATATACTCCCCGCCTAAAAAATCCGAACAAGATAAATTACTGTATTAAAAAGGTATGTAGGTGAATTATAATAATAAATGCCAGGAGCGTTGTTTGCGAAATGTGTTTGCTTATTGACCTGTGTCCGTAATGCATTGATAACGAAGCATGATGTGGAAGTTTGAGAGATTTATCCAGCTGGCTTGGCGCGTTCTTTGAAAAAGCAAGTTTGATCACGTTGATGGCCATTTCACATTGTTTCCGGATTTTTTAGGCGTGGATTATACCCCTTGCGTGAGAATTCCTCGCAACTTTAGAATTGCCATGGCCCGAGCTGTGTCTTGTCCTTGAAATATAGAATTCTTTTTGCTCATCGATCAATGAAAGAGAATTCCATCCATGATTTCCTGTACAAATACATGCAATGGCAAAACATCTAATAAACCTCTCAGTGTTATTAAAAATCATTCAACAGTAATTGGAGAACATAGCATAATATGTAATCAAGTATGAATTCCCCCCCTAACACCACTTTATGCTAATAAGGGACCAGCAGGAGAACTCCCCTGTTGTAATTCCCTATGGCCTACTATAATACCTTGTACTACACTCTTCACCACAGTCATGGCCAATCATCTAAATTTAATCCTTCCAAATTAATTGCAACTATATCATTTTCCATTCTTTAACTTACGAATTGGCCAAAATAAATTTTGGCCTGATGAACAAAGTTGTTTTCAATCTTTATAACTTGATAAGATCACATAATAATTGCACTGACAAATGGATTGAAATGTTGAGACTTTCGGGGAATTCCCATAACCCACTCACACAGCTGATGGTTGATATCTCTTCAATTATACAAATCTTACACATTTGCATATTTTTTAATAACATTGCTTATACAAATGGAATCATTTTTGAGCTTACAATCATTCAATGACCCATGGTGGCACAGAGGAGGAAGGGAGTTGCCCCTTATTTCCCGCCCCCCCCCAGCCAGAAGAAAATGATTTTTTTTGGCAAAATCCTCAATTTAGGTTGGCAAACATCAGCAACAACAAACACCATTTTCCCCCAAAAAAAAAAAAGTCTGGTACAATCACTGTTCAAGAAGGTTGGTGGTTCATCCCTACAATCTGGGATCCATGTCCATTGTATCTAATATAAAATAATTAGCGAGACGCAAGTTAAGTATTTTGTGTGTCATGGCAAGCCTAGAATTTTGCGGTTTTTTGTGCTTCACTATCACAAGGCTAAACTCAAGTGGCCATATGGTATAACGAAGGGAGACTTAAATTTCCTCTGCCTATGGACCCAAATACAAAAAAAGAAATAATGTTATACATACGCGGGTGAAAATATTTGTATTGGCCAATTAATGGGAATTAGTGTTTTGAAGGGCTAAAAATGAAAAACACCTTAAATGCCGACAAAAAGTACCTTCCAATTGCGTTTTGTTTGAGATCAATCGGAGCAGCCATTCACAATTATGGTAAAAAATGAACTGTGGCAAATAGAAATTCATCGAATATTTCTTATGTATTTTATTGTTTCTCGCTGCATATTTAACAAAATTTTTTGCAAAAAAATTTATATCTCAAAGTAATTAGATTTTAATGCACCTCACACTAATTTTCACACTATTATTTGTAAATATGCACTTACTTTTTAATTCATATCAAAGCAAATAGCATTTCTAAAATATAAAAACACTAAACACAGTGTTCTAACTAATTGACTCTATCTCAAAAGTACTTTTTTGGCAATATGTCATGCGGGAACAAAGATATCTTTAAAATCGATTTTTATCCTAGAGAGATGGTGTAAAAAGCAAATTACACTACTACTTGGGCATGCAATTAACCTCCCAAATGCCGTTAGCCTCTGGGCACCTGTCTGGTAGGGGGGTCATAGTCCAAGAACACAAAACAATAATTTAGATCCTTCCCCCCCCCATGCACAAATTACCCCCCCTGGTTTTTGTATATTTTATAAAAAGTGTAAAAAACATTTTTATATGAATTAAAAAGTAGTGCTTGAATTTTACAATAAGAGTTAAAATTAGAGGTGAAATATCAAATACTTTTTTGAGATAAAATTTTTTTTAACCAAAAAATGTTAATCTTTGCAGCGTTGAGAAAACAATAAATACATAAGAAATATCAGATGGAATTTCTATTAGCAAAGTTTCATTTTTTACCATAACTTTTGAACGGATCTCCGATTGATTCACACAAAAGCATTGGAAGGTATGTTTTTGTCTGCATTTTATATTTATTGTTTTCATTTTCAGCCTTCTAACAACCCTAATTCCCCTTAAGGACCTTCACCAGAAGCCATGGAGATGGGCAGAGAAACTCTGTCAAAAGTGGTATGTATTTGCTACGACCCATAGAATTAGGTCTTCCGCTAATTTTTCAACAATTCGCCCTCAAGGCTAGCTTTGGCTAGTCCCTGTTTACCATTTATAACTTGCCGATCACATTACAACCTAGAAATGGGCGTCACGGGCCTGTTAAATTCAAGCCACGTCAGAAATCGATCCGATTATACCGGACTGACGGGTTTAAATACCTCTTCCACGAAAACCAAACAGGAATAGCAAAATACAAACCGTAGAAAGTCAAACAATTTTAAGAGTCACATATGCGGAAATGCTTACAATTTCACATTATTTTATACTTTTTAAATGTACAAATATACAAGTTTAGTAGTAAAAAGCATCTATATGCTTTGGAAGTATGTTGGGCAGGTGTTGTAAACAAGTGTTGTTAGATACTATTTCTAGTATACAACCAATCTGCCAAAAACATGGTTGTACGTTCGCGGGATGTGCAAATCAACCCGGAAGCACATAAGTTCTTGACAAACCAACGTCATGATTTGTATGTTGATAAACATGCACCTATACTTAATTTAATTTTGCATAATATACTCCCCCGCCTAAAAAAAAAATCCGAACGAGATAAATTACTGTATTAAAAAGTATGTAGGTGAATTATAATAATAATGCCCTTAGCGTTGTTTTGGCTAATGTTTGCTTATTTTACCTGTGTCCGTAATGCTTGTAAACGAGCATGTAATTTTGGAAGTTTGAGAATTTATCCCTGCGGGCTTTGGCGCGTTCATTTTGAAAGCAAAGTTTTGACACGTTGATGCCATTTTCAACATTGTCGGGATTTTTTTTAGGCGGGGAGTATACATGCGTGAGAAATTCCGCAACGGTATATCCATGGCCCCGGCTGTTCTTGTACTAACTTGAAATATAGATTCTTTTGCTCATCAATCAATGAAAAGAGAATTCCATGTTGATTCCTGTACAAATACAACAATGAAATGCAACATCATCTAAACCTCTCAGATGTTATAAATAATGCAATTCAACAGTAATTGAGAACATAGCTATATGTATCACAGTATGATTACCCACCAAAAACCACTGAATGCTAAAGGGCCAGCAGATAACTCCTGGTATTCCCTTGGCAATACCTATAATACTGTCATACTCCCACTCTTCACACCCCATGGCCTCATCTAAAAATTTAGGAAATCTTTCCAATTTTTGCAACATATCATTTTCCACTTTTTAAAGAAATTGGCCAAAATACTTGCTGGTGAACAAAGTTGTTGCAATCAATCATTATAAATTTGATAAGCTCACATACAATAATTGCAACATGCCTTGGATGAAATGATTGGACTTTCTGGGAATTCACATAAGCAGACTCACACAGCTATGTTTGATATCTCCTTACAATTATGACAAAATCTACACATTGCATATGTTATAACATTGCTTCTACAAATGGAATCACATTTTTGAGCTTTACAATCATTCATGAACAATGGTGGCACCAGAAAGATGAAGGGGATTTGCCACCTTATGCCCCCCAAGCGCCCAGCCGAAGTAAAATGTTTTTTTTTGGCAAAAATCACAAGTTAGGTTGGCACACATCAGCAACAGAAAACCATTTCCCAAAGAAAAAAGTCTGGTACAATCAACAATACTGTTTCCAAGAAGGTTGGTGGTTCATCCATACAATCGGGACCATTTCCATGGTATCTAATATCTAAAATAATTGCGAGACATCAAGTTAAGTATTTTGTAGGTGTCATGGCACGCCTAGCAATTTTGCGGTTTTGTGTTCACTATAAAAGGCTAAAAACTGCAAGTGGGTCATTGTTAAACGAGGGATACTACATTTCCCTCTTAATATGTACCAATAAAAAAAAGAAATTAAGTGGGCTACCTACACTGGTGAAATATTCGTAGTGCGAATTAAGGGGAATTAGGGTTTTGAAGGGCTAAAAAAATGAAAAACACATTAAGCGAGACAAAAAGTACCTTCCAATTGCGTTTTGTTTGAGATCAATCGGAGCAGCCCGTCAAGTAGTTAAAAAATTTAACTTTGCAAATAGAAATTCCATCTGATATTCTTAATTATTTTAGTGTTTTTTCTTCAAGCGCAATATTAAACCTTTTTTTTGCATAAAAAATCCCAATGTAACTGCTCAATGGTACACACACAGACAGTGTTTCAGTGTTGACAATGTGTCACACAGTGCTGTTAAAGGCCACATTAGACCACTAGTGAACACTCCCCGGGACAAACCTTACTCAACGTACTTCGAATTCATAAAAACAAATACATTTTCCTAAAAGTAAAAAACCTAAAACAGTGTTTCGAACTAATTGACATATCTCAAAATCGTTTTTTGCAATATGTCACCTCTGCGGAACAAATATCTTAAAACGATTATCCTAAGAGATGGTAAAAAGCAAATAAAACATACTACTTGGGCTAATGCAAGGAACACCGCCAAAAAGGCCGTTATCCGCGTGGGAACCTGTTCTGTAGGGGTCATAGTCAAGACAAGCAAAACAATATTATCCTTTCCCCCCCCCCCCCATGCACAATGACCCCCCCCTGGTTTTTTATTTTTAGAAAGCTATGTGCTTTTAATATGATTAAAAAGTAGTGCTTGAATTTTAACAATAATATGAAAATTAGAGGTGAAAATATAATTACTTTTTTGAGATATAATTTTTTTATAACCAAAAAAATTGTGAAATATTGCAGCTTGGGAAAACATAAATACAATAAGAAATACAAAGATGGAATTCTATTGCAAAGTTACATTTTTACCATAACTTTTGAACGGATGCTCCGATTGATGTCAAACAAAAGCAATTGGAATGTATTTTTTGTCTGCATTTTAATATTATTTTTCAATTTTCAGCCCTTCAAACCCTAATTCCCCTTATAGGACCTTCACCAGAACCAGGGAGAGTGAAAGACCCTCTGCAAAGTGGTATGTATTTGCTACGACACATAAAATTAGGTCTTGCGCTAAGTTTTTCAACAAGTCGCCCTCAAGGCGAGCTTTGGCTAGTCCCTGTTTCCATTTATAACTTGCCTTCAGCATTACACTAGAAAGGGCGTCAGGTGTTAATTCAACCACGCAGAAAATCGATTCCGATTATACAGGACTGACCTGGGTTTAAATACACTCTTAACCACGAAAACAAAACAAGGAATATCAAAATACAAACAGTAGAAAAGCAAACGTATAGTAACATATGCTGGAAAAGCTTTACAAATTCACAATTTATTTATAATTCTTTTTAAATGTAAAAATATACAATTTTAGTAGTAAAAAGCATCTATAATGCTTTGGAAGTATGGGGCCTGGTGTGTAAACAAGTGGTTTGTTAGATAATACTTTTCTAGTATACCCAATCTCAAAAAACATGGTTCTTAGCTTCCTTTTGCATCATACATCCGGAGCCATTCAAAATCTCTGGATGAATGTTTTTCAAGTTGAAATCTGATGTTTTTTTCTACATGGATGTTTTACTAAATAAAACATCTGTACAAAACTACCCGTTATGGGGCACCAGACCAGAATAACTTGTCGGTTTTGTATCACTGAGTAATCCCAAGATGAATCCTTTACTTGCAATTGTTGAAACTATACCATTGCCTAAAGAAAGACACCATTTTGTTTTATTTTCATATTATATTACAATTTAAAAATTCATTTTGGAACGACAACTACATTTTATTCCATATGATGTGATCCTATGATTGGAGAAAAAGAGAACACTTTAAAGGTGGAGACCCGATTTAATCTATAAATTTTTTTTCATTTTAGCCCTCAAAACCCTAATTCCCCCTTAAGGACCTTCAACAGAAAAGCCATGGAGATGGCAGAGAAACTCTGCACAAGTGGAAGGTATTTGCTACGGACACCATAGAAAATTAGGTCTGCGCTAGTGTTTAAAAACAATTCGCCGTCAAGGCTAGCTTTGGCTAGTCCCTGTTTACATTTATAACTTGCCTATCAGCTTAACAACTAGAATGGGCATCAGGTGTAATTCAAGCACGTCAGAAATCGATTTTTCTGAGTTACAGACCGACCTGGGTTAAATACACTCTTAACCACTAAAACAAAACCGGAATGCAAAATACAAAACTGTAAGAAAGCACCAACGACTATAGTAACATATGCTGGAAAAAGCTTACATTTCACAATATTTAAATTTTTAAACAAAAAAAATATGTCAAAATATACAATGTTGGAGTAAAAAGCATCTATATGCTTTGGAAGTATGGTGCAGGTGTTGTTAAACACAGTGTTGTTAGATAATAAGTTCTAGGATAAAACCAATCTGCAAAAAACCTGGTTCTTAGCTTACTTTTCATCAGACATACCGGCACATCAAATTCTGATGATGTTTAAACGTTGAAATCTGATTTTTTGTTCTACAGAATGTTGTTACTAAAAAAACATCTGTTACAAAAATACACGTTAGTGCAAAACCAGACCCAAGAAAATAACTTGTCGGTTTGTATCACTGAGTATACAATATGAATCCTTTCCGGCAAATTGTTGGAACATACAATTGCCTAAAGGACACAAATTTGTTTATTTTCCATTATTTATATTACAGATTTAAAAAGTTCCTTTTGGACACAACATTTAGTCACTAATGTGATCCTATGTTGGAGAAACAAGGAAAACTGTTAAAGGGGGATGACGATTTAAATCTCTAAATTTTTCATCTTGAACAATGGGCTCACCCGAAAACTCCAGCTCAAAGTTTTGCGCCAAATATTCAACCCCGGTTTGAGGGACTGAAAAACGTGCTTTTGTAATCCCAATAGATACGGTAAAATAATATGGTGAACCAAATGGGGCTTTTTTTGTTCATAACATCAAACTAAACATCCTTTAACCCTAAGATTGCCAAAATGAGAAAAATAGAAGCTTTATTCTGATACCAAAATTTTGAAAACTTCCAGTAAAATCTGGGGACCCTGGGGAGGAGGCAATTAGCAATTGGACCATGGACCTTTTAAATGATGTAGATGATACTGCAGTGCAAGCTCTATGTGACTGTGGTTGGTACCCTGTGTGTACTGTATGCCTATGTATTCCACCACATGAGGCCTCATATTTGTTAATCGGTACCACTTGGTGAATACATGGAACTTCAGAATATGCTACTGACTGAGATCTTTGAAGGATGTCCATATTGTGGACCTGGTAGACAGCGTACTATAAAAGTACATTTAGATTTACATTAGTTTTGTCTAGGTAATTACATCATTGGATTCTCAAAAGTCACTTAGAGAATAGCTGCTAAATCATTTGCGTATGTTTCGACAATTTAGACTAGTCACGATTCCAGAAAAAACATCTTGAAATTTAGTTGCAACTGGGCTTTAACTTTGGAAATGAGCGAAATTTTACAACTTGATGTCAGATGAGTTTGGTATGTGACTAGTGTCTAACCGATATCTGTTATACCAATTACAGATTTTAAAATTTCAAAATCGGTTCATTCCGATTCCAATTTTTTTCTGTGTACTTTTTTCGACAGCCAAAAGCTGCCAGAAAGTAGCAGATTGATTTAGGTAAACCACCAAAATGGCGAAAAAGTTAGGAACAACATACACACTCTTGTGTACATACAATAATAAATTGATTGTTTCAGTTTCGATTATTTTCACCATTTGGCCATCAGTTTGGAACAATTTTAATTCAAGTTTGGGCTTCTTTGATATTAATTTAATCTCTATAGAAAATCGGTAGAAAAATGAGAATTTGCAGATACCGATCCGATACGATAAGGTCATAATCGCCCGATTTCAAAATACGCGATCATATCTGTTATTTTCTATATGTGACTTTGGACCTCATTAACATATGAAGGTTCTTGTGGTTAATTTATGACCCAAGATTGTGGAAATTAAACTTCAATTAAAAAAATGTGGACGTGCAAAGATGGTGTTCTAAAAGTTGGACTCACACCCCTTACATTAAGCAACCATTTTGGTTTAGCTTCCTCACAGAAAAAACCCACAACCCTTAACCTGGCACAAACAATGCTATCTTACTTACGGCCTATATATTGCATCAACAGAATTAAGCAGATCCTGTCTAACTCTCAGTTATTATTTTTTTGGTTCTTTGTGTTTTTTTTGACCAAAATACACCTGAAATGATGTATCGTCATGTGAGCGTAATAGCTGCCATGTATTAGGATGAACTTAATTTTTTTCTTTCTCAAGTCATGCCTCTTAATGTCACCTGATACCATTTCAGACCCCTGACTCAAATGCATGGCATGTATGATGGGAATGTTGGTACCAATTGCACTATACACTTAAGTCCCTTCTTGCATTCAACATGGTTTTTTTTATCATTTTGAATCTCAATTAGATAGCAAACTTTGACTGACGTCATTGCTTAATCCAGTCACATGATGACTTATCCACTGACCATAGATTATGTTTGGTTCTAGAAAGCTTCGGGAGTACATTTTAACAATACACTCCAGATATTTTATGTGTTAATTAAAACATACAAAACCACCTACATTAATTTCCAAACAAAATTAATGCTTGCATTGCAGATCAACTTGCAATATTCATAGTTAAAAATGCAACAAGCTCATATTGTAATGGCTTCATATAGGCACAGGATTATAAAAACTGATAATGAATATTAAGAAATAAATACCAACGTGTTTGTAGTTCTATACATGATTTTGACGTTTCATCCATATTCTCTCAAAATCACACAAATTGGGGTACTTCTATTTCATCTCATTTGCAATTATCTACATTCAAGCGTACTTTCAAAGCTTAAAAGAATCGGAGAACAAGACAGCGTCAAGACGCGCTCCATGTTTAGTTTTAATTCCACCATGGAGTTTATTATAATGAACTCCATGATTCCCCGACAGCTAAAGATATATCCTGTTAAAAATAACCCATGTTTTTGGTATAGACATAGGTAATAACACAATCCTAGTGTATTAGCTAGATAATGTGCTTTAAACAGGTATGTAAGTGGACATCATTAATTTCCTGAAAATTTATCCGGCCCTTGCCCCACCACTGGGATCTACATAGGGGCGTTCTCGGCTCATCTACATAGGGGCGCCCCCTCGTTGGTGGAGAAAAAAAATAAACCCCCCCAAAAAACTATGACGATAACGGATCAGGTGTTAGCGTGATTTTTAAAGAGGTAAACTAGCTACAATTGTATCGCATTGCTATTTCAATCGATATTATATCGGAAAGAAAATCGACCCATTCTACCGACTCGTATTGACCATTTCTCTTCTATATTTTATATGGAAATTTGTCTTGATCACGAACAGCTTAAATCTTCGATGTTTTTATACCATCTTTATTTTTCGGTCCGATGATCCAAGATTTCATCAATAATCCAAGTTTTCAAGAAAAAACTTGGCATTTTCAATTGTTTTCAATTGTTAAATCCATTTTTGTACTTTTTTCGACGCTCAATCGAGTGTACCCCCTGCAGCACCCCCGCCATAGCGCAGGAGCGGACACCCCTCCCTCACCCACCACCCGGTGTTCTTGGTGCCTTGTGTAGCTGTGTTATGGCAGTCAATTCCAAGCCCCCTCGTTCCAAAATTCCTAGATCCGCCCTTGCCTGCAGCCAAAACTTGCACGTGACACTGAACTTTCATACCCCCCCGGGGGAATCATCCAAACATAAGGCTACCCACAAGGAGATAAAGGAGTAATGTCCCCTACCAAACATTGGGTATGCTGAAATAACATCACCTAAGTCCATGAATTAAGAAAAAAAATTACATGTACATTACCGGAATTTTTGTTATATTGATGGCCAATTTCCGAGACTGGCATCCCTGTTTAAATCAATACTTATATATGCAAAATACAGCCCGTCAATGACGTCCAGTATCAAATGTGGGTTATTGACAAATCTTATATATGATGTGATCCACATGCTCCATAATTTTTTTTTTACATGGTTATACAAGTTATGCTTCATATCCTTTTCTTCCGGGGACCTGCAACAGTGGCAGTTACGAACCAGGGGTGGGGGTAAGGAGGAAGTTTCCCCTCTGGTCTTGAAACGTGGTTGGGACAAATATGGACATAATATATGCATTTTAATCGCTCTTATTCAGGGAAATTTCAACCATTTTCCAGCCTAAATTTTTGCAAAAAAAGTAAATGTGGCAATTTTCTGCCCGGTAGGAGCATTTATTTTCGTCACGTTTGGACTTATTTCTCTGATCTGACTGCCTTCAGTACACTTCTGCCTAAATACATTTTCTAAATTAATTACTTCACAAAACCAGCAGATATCATTGAAATTGCTTTTGAATGGGATTAAATACTATTACACAAATAATGACAATTAAAAAGTCCAGGAACAAACATTTAATGTTCATAAGGTGATGAAAAACAAAAATAAAAACTGCTTTACCTTTTGCAAATGACCCTTGATTGACCAAAGTCGCATTTTGTTTATTGGAACATCAATCATTTTTGCCAAAACAAATTAGATTTTTACATGCATTTTTTAAAGTCTTCAAAACGGCCGAATCAGTCTGGTTATGTTTAGAACTGTTTTTCCCATCACCAAAGGTAAAGGGTAACAACTGACTTATAATAGGCAGGGTAATAAAATAGTATGTTGGTGATATGACCCATGGCGGGACAAAAAGTGGGGAAAGTTGGGAAGCCCTTCCGGGAAATCTTGAATTCTAGCCCAAAATATAAAGAGGGAGAAAGAAAAAGAAATCAAGAGAGGAAATTGAAAATAAAAATAAAACGATAATAAAATTCAAGTACGAGTCCTCTTTCTCCAAAATTAAGATCCGAAATGAATATAATGAATCCCGAAATGTCGATCAGGTTTCAATTTTCTAGTAGTATCAAGCCGGCCGGCTGAGCTCAGTTTTAAAACCAGCGGTGGTTCTGAACTGCTTTTGGTACGCGGGAAAAAAAGGAAATCTTAAAAACGGTCTGGAAATTCCCCAAGCCAGTCTAAGCTTTCAACGATATACTGATATTCATGACTTTTCAGTTATGGACCACAGGGATCACATCCACACACGGGTGATTTTGTGATCACAAATTTGCAAAATACCGGTTAAAGATTTAAACTGAGTTCTAAATCATTTGTTTTGTGTCAAATATTACGCGTGTGGGCCATGCCGTCGGTCGGGATTCGCAGTCGGACATTTGTACAGTTTTTTCCAAGCTCAAATGATTTTTTTAGCATTAAAACACCATATGTGTATGAGAGAAGTCAAAACTATGTATCATTTCTGAAATGATTTTTTTAAAAATAATTTGACGTAATTTTACTGTTGGTTATTTTTGTTGATGCAATTAAGATATGAATGGAAGCTATGCTCACTGTGGTTGTTTAGGTTTGATCCATGTAACCTGGGGAGGATGGTAATGGGAGGAGGGTAATTATTGCTTATGTAAATTACTGAACAGGAACGAACAAACAAGTCCTATATACGATGGCAAGACAGTCGCGGGCCATGCAATTATGAGTGACACGCTTGGGATATTTTGTATTCATTTAAGCATCATTTTAAAGAGGGTCTGGAGGGAAATTATAGGTAAGCGACCTTTTTTGTGATCAACATGATCGATTGATTTAAACTTCTGTAACTTGGATTGGTTGTTTACCAGGACCCTTTAGTTTAGGTGCGTAATTACGTGGATTCTGTGAATTTTCAGCGCTTTTCTGGCGCGGAAAATACCAATTAATTCCAAATTATTTTAAAAAAAAACACGGAATTGCCAAAATGCAGGGTTTTACTAAACGCCGATCCCTCGTTGGACTCTTAGGAATCAATTGGAGGTGAAGAATTCCATTTATGTTGAAGCTGTCTCTGCGGGTTGAAAGCTGTCCGGCGGGAAATCTATTGGCTCCCGGGAAATATTACATTTTTTCCAGCCCTGGATTTGACCAACCTAGAAAATTATGCGGATTCCATCCCCCAATATAGTGGACTTACATATGAAGATGCAATTAATTATCATCAAGCAATTACAACTGATATGTTACTAATGGGCTCATGTGTATTTTATAGGGCAATTAGTTGTGCCCAGTGATTGTTTTAAACCAATCCCACAATGCATTGCAATGTGCCTTTACTGTACTGCAAAAACCACAGTCAGGACTAGGATAAAAAGTGTTCAAGAAGTTACGAACCACAAGAATTTCTAGATAATGCTAAAATTAGGTGCAAAATTCAAGGTTTTGTGTTAAAAATCTTTGTGGGAGCACATGACCTTATTGAGGTGAAATTTAACAAAACTGGCAGCTAGCCTAGCCGACCTACCCCCCCCCCCTTGCCCCCTGAAAAATTAGTGATTTACATAGGCCATCTACTATACTAACCCAATTTTAATATATGCTTGCCCCCCCCTGAAAATATATGTGCCCCTTTGCCCCCCCCCCCCTTGGAAAAAAAGTGGCTATGCCACTGAAAACTGGTGCATTGTGGGATGGACTCAAAACCCTCTCATCAATATATATCAGCCTATGATTGAAAGATGATATAGGAGTGACATATATAGGTAATTTTATCTTCAACTTTATGTGATATTCATTAACTTTTATGTGAAGACACACAAATTACACAGTGTGCATTCTGGCAACTATACGCAGTATGTGTAACTATAATGCCACTCAAAAATATTAGTGAAAGTCGGTACAATGTATACGCCGGCGTCGTTTCTTCATATTACTTCCGAGCTGGACAGAGTATATATTCAGAGTGGAATCCAGCCAAAAATTACTGCGGGATACTTCAATCGAATAAAATAACTCTGGAGAATTGTACATGTCCTACCGCAGGTGTGTTTTATGCCTAGGTTTACTTTTATGCCTTTTACGAGCAACAAGTAGAATGTTAATTTAAAAACAAAAGATTTTTGCCACAGGAAAGCAAGTACAGCTGGCTGAAACTCCAAGTTCAAATCACCACAAAAGAGTTGGTCCTGTTAAGAATTGCAAATACTCTGCAATAAAGAAATACAATGTAAAACTCACTACTTGACAGGGCCATGTGAATTCCAGGCTACAGGTGTAATATCTAATAAGATTTATCTGAATTATCATATTTCAGCCCAATTGGAACTTCGGTAGGATTTAGGGTCTTAACAGGCCAATAGATTGATCACCAAATAGGGAAATCTGTACAGTTCTTGCTGCAGTGGAACTCATGCTTGAGAACTGAACTACTGGGGGAAAATGCCAACATTTCCCGGGAATATAATCGAAATTTCCCTCCAAGATTGCAAAATTTCCCTCCAATTAGCAAAATTTCCTGGGAATATGATTCCCAAGTTCCCCACTTTTTGCAAGCATGATGGCAATCAAATTGGTTTGTAGTGTGCAGGGGGTTAAGGTCTCTACCTATTAGTGTAAAAGTGATTAAAATAACTACAAATGAAAAAACTTTTTCAGGCAAGAACATTGAGATTCTCAACAGTTACTGCTCATACCCACATTAATTAACACATGAAATAAATTGCCAACATGACAAGTTACTTTTTTTGTTAAAAGATGGCATTTTAAATTACCATAAAAGTCACTTAATTGATACAGATTGGTAGTAAAAAAATTGAACCCTGTCCACAGCTTTTGACTTAACTATTAATAATTTTGAAAGCATACAAGCCTTCTACATGTTAAATAAAGTTGGTTAGTCCTCGCTCTTCTATGAGCTGTTATAAACTAAGTTTTAGTTCCTTACTTTATAAACACACATCACATAATGTCCAGTCTTTCCACAGAATTTCCACAGAAAGACATCTTCGACATCCAGCAGGAAACAGCCATGATCTTCAAAGTCTAGCACCACTGAAAACTTGCACACTACTTCCATATATGGTTTGGAAACTCTCCTGAGTCACTTCTCCAAAGTTTGCAACCCGTCATACATATATCAGTGAAGTATGAAACATACTCGTAATAAAATATAGTCTAAAATCTTGCTAAGAATTTCAGTAACATCAAATCTCATTGCCCTCTTCAATTCCTTCACTTTCAGTGATTAGCGCCCTCTCTAATATAACCTTGCCTTCTTTGTATCTCTGGCTTTCTTCTGTGGCAAACTCGTATATCCAGCCCAGCTTTTCGTTGCAGTTCTTACAAAACACATCTCGTACAATATGACGACCCGTGAGCATGACGCGGTCCTGGACCTCGCTGAATTTTAGATTGACCACTTTCTTGAAGAGGAAGGCTCGGCCAGTGGACCCTGTAAATCTTGTAGACATGAGTTCTGATCTGTTTGTTAGCACGGTGTCACAGTTTGCGCATGAAAACAGTCTTGTGCCACCAATGTGCTCTAAGAAGACTCGACCCATCTTGATAAGCTTGCTTGCTGCTCTAGTTTTGTGTCCTGTTTTTCCTGTGTAGACATAAACAGAATAAAACAAATGCATAAAATAGTTTGATTGGAGTGTACAATACATCCAAGTTTACATCCACCTTACAGCATAATGAAGTACTGATGTCTCAGGCAGTAAGTTTGGCCAAATGTTCTCAACATCAGATTTTCATGTCTGTTTAACATACTCCACTTGGGAGCTTGAGGTGTCTACAAACACAGAGCACAATGATATCCTTTAGATATATCCCTGCTCTATTCTTTAATGCAATGTGCATGACAAATTGAGAATTCTGCTACCACCTAAATCAAGTAAGGGAGGGTTATCACAGGTTAGAGCACCGGTGACAGCACTCACCATCAGCAGGGAAACAGCCTGGAGAAAAAAATCAAAGCAATTTTACATGGCACAGAAGGAGGAAAAAATGGTAAATATGCAAACGAGGAAACAGTGTGTTCTAATTGCCCTTCCTGTTACCAGATCTTTCCTGTCAGGTTGTGGTCGATCGAGACCACTTAATGTTGTTCCTGACTCATTTGAACACTGTTTATGACTTACTTAAACAGAAAGTAGTGAGTGCAAGAGTTGCAGATCTGTTTTGTAATGCACATTTTTACCCAATGCCATTTGGGCAATGAAATCATTCTCGATGCATTGGTATTGCAGACTTAACAGTTTCCCAAATTCAAAATGGCGATATTTTCATCAGGCACATGACACTGCTATGCCCCAAGGGTGTTTTGAGTCCACCCCACAATGCCCGTTTTGGTAATCTCACTGCAATAAGGTCATGTGATCCCATAAAAATTCTATTCTTAACTGGATCTGGATTGGTACTGCACAACACTCCAGGTGGAGTCAAGCATGCAGACAACACATACAAACCCTGACTTTTACATTCATTTTAGCACACAGAGCACTAGTACTTAGGGAATTTTTAGCATGATTCCTTGTGGTTATGAAACTTCTTATCCCTAAACTGACATATGTTTAAGGCACATTACAATGCATTATGGGATAGATTCAAAGCACCTTCTGGCTATGACCAAAATTTCCACCTTTTGCCATCAATTTCAGCATGAAGCCCTCACTTTGTTCCATTAACATTTATATATTTCTGTATTAATAACTTCATACAAAATGAGCTATCTTCACTTAGTTCAGCACTTTACTTGTTCAGCTTCAGTTCTGAAATTTCAACATTAGGACCCGCCGATACGCATGCGTACTTGCGCTGATTTTGTCATCAGGACATTTTTACAGTGAATTCTGGGAAATGCCTAATTCCTCAATTGAGTAAATCATGCACAAAATGCATGTGTTGCATTGTCAAATATTTTGGAAAGTATTCTGAGATACCTAATTGAAACAATATGAAGTGGGTTCTTGATTTGGGATTGGGTGGGTATGTGTGGCTCAGATTCTGAAAACACAAAATTTGATAAGAACTAACATCCCAAAATACATACATACTAGCCTTGATCAAGGCTGTCTGCGATGAACTGACACAACTTGAATATTTATTTTCACCTTGTATAGTAAGTTATTGACATTTACTCTCAATTATTTGAAAATTGTGTTTGCAGGGCTTGAAAATCAGAGTTTAGCATTGAAGGAGCAGCTACCCTGTCTAGAGAAGATTAACTAAACTGTTTTAAAATTGTACATGCCCTGGTGTTGTTGTGCACAACAGGATCCAGGAACCCCACTGTAACAGTATAAACCCACAAATACCCATTGTGGTCAGGCGCAAGTGTTGTGCTACTCAGGGCAAACATCATGATTATTTAAATTGCTTTGTTGGTTTTAAACTTCCTGAATAAAAAACTCCTATCAATGCTTGCAAAATACGAGAAAAAGCCGATTTTGAAACACTTCTGTGAAAAATGGAAAATCTGAGAAAAAATAGTCAACATTTTGAGAAAAGATTTCACTTTTGAGAAATTTGGCCAAAGTAACTAGGATTGCACGACAGGGGCTTTTTTAGTAGTCGACCCCCAAATAGTCGCGACTAGACTATTGCGACTATCAAATGTCTAAATTTTCGCGAAAGTTGAGCGTACTTATTTGTTCAGAATACATGTAAAACCATGCATGCACTGTTTGTACTATTCACGGTTACGATTTTTTTATTTAAAGGACATTGTTCGGGGATTTTGGAAATTTGATTACTAACTTTACGAGTGTGACAACACATAAAACACAATTAGTTTCAGTGCACGATTTTCGCAAAAATTTCGCGTTTTTCCGCGCCACCAAAAATCAGAATTTTTTGCATCAAATTTGCACTGAAAAAATGTGCCGAATCTGCGTAAATTACGCACCTAAAGGGTCCGGGTAGACAACCAGACCATTTACATAAGTGGTAAATAAATCAATCGATCATGGTTGATGAAAATATGGAAAAAATTGTTGCCTAAATCCAGGCATCCCAGCCGTTTAATTCCCCCTACTGACTCCTCTAAAATACTAAGTGTAAAAGACCACAAATATACCGCAAGAGTGTCAATCACATCAGCACAAGCACGGATCTCTCTAGGCAAGTTGTTTAGGCTTTGTGTCCTGTCCCGATTGAGTTATTGACAATAAAGCAACTACCTCACCCCCATTAATTAAATGGATCAATACAAACATTGGCAGTGTAAAATAAAAAAAAGTTTATCAATGTTAATCGGAGGGGGGTCTGACCATTTGCAAGTAAAACAAGACTATAAACAACGGTAATTAAGTCCAGAATATTTTATAACAACATTAAGAATAACAAACCTAGATGACACCCAAACAAATGATCGTGTTTTTAATTACTAAAATAAGTCATTCGGCATGAAAAAAAAAAGTACCTCGCAATATGGCCGCCTCTGCATTAGCTGCATGGGCCCACATGGCATGGCAGCGAAATTTGAAACTAATTAGCTTTAGCAAAGCTAAATAAACAATAAATTAGTAGAATCTGAACTACTGGTATTGCACATTTAGCTAAGAAATTACAGGCGAGTGATAAATTATGTGTGTCATGAGCTGAAACGATCAGTATAGTTCAAAACTGGTAGTTTACGTCTTGGGATTTCCCAGCTAGCCGCAATTGGCAATCAGCTCAGGCAGTGAAGGAGTGAACCCATGCGTCAAAGCAATTCATGCGGGCGAATTGGACCAGCTAAAATCTTGACTAATCATGGATTTCTCCTACTCCATTGTGCATTTGCTTTTTAATAAATGATAGGCAGAAATCCCAAGCGTCGGTATTTTAGTGCTTAAAAACGGACCTTTTCTCCCTCATTGTGAATGTTTAATGACTTCCGATAGTGTAGCATAGCATACACTCTGAAATAAAAAATAAAAAACCCAAATAGTCGACTATTGCAAAACAAAAGTCGAAGTCGGACTAGGCCAATAGTCGCGAACTCGCGACTACGTCGACGAGGGTGCAAACCCTAAAGTAACTGACACTTCAATTAAATATTGTGACCCCATTAGCTAAACCAGAAAAGCCTACAAAAACGCACATACCTATACACACCTTCAGAACCCCCACCCTCCACAGTCAAAAACTTCAACACTGGTATCTACCAAACTCCAAATCATTGACAAAGTTGACCTTGTATATTGATGCTTGAAAGCAGTT